>JAULBW010068222.1:0-22668 GCA_032358265.1 Vaucheria bursata
TTCTATTGCTGTAATCCATCTTCCTTCTTCCAATCTTGTTTCTTGACCCTTTTCCCTATCTTTTACAAGTCTTGACATTGAGTTCAATACAACCAATGAACAGGTCTAAGCATATCAAAGTTATGAGAGGAAAAGGAAAAAGAATTATAGTATACAACACATTGTGATTCCAATTACATTGTAAGGCAACACAAATGACTAAAGGGAGAAATAGAAAAATAAGAATATATTATTAAAAGGCAAGGACTGCTACTTATTGCTGTGGTAGCATACTGCTGTGGGAGGGTACTTCTATGGGAGATGTCCAAAAGTTGAGCAGTGATATAGGAAAGCAAAACACACAAAATTTTGCAGAATTTTAGAGAATCAGTTCAAAATTGGAAAGAACTTTGTGGGAAAACAAAAGAAAGTTCCAATCTTGGTCAATGATAAAATAAATACTGTAATTGCAAACAAATCAGGAATATTAATAAGTTTCATGGAATGAACTGTTGAGTTGTAGAACGGATCCTGGAGTATTTATGGATAGATGGATAAGATAAGTCTGAAGTAAGATATGAGTTAAGGTATATATAGACAAATATAATGGGTCATGGATCACAATCTGGAACAGGAATTGGAGTAGTAACACAGAAATACTGACAAATTTAGCCTATATTTAAAGTACTTAGATAGTGTAGCATTAAGCAATTGGATAATGTAAAAAGAGAGATTTTCTTCAGAACTTGTATTCAGTGTGTGTGCATTGGGCAAGCCATTTTTTCTGTATTTTTAACAAGCCAATGTTGGTCACTCTTGATTCATTTGTTGGCAATATAACTTTGTTAAATGTATTGAATAAATCAATACCAGGACTTGAGCATTGTTCTCTTGAAATTTGCTGTATTTCATATTGAAATCTGATGTTAAGTTGAATACTATCCTTCTCTTAACTCTGCTCTAGGCACTATGCAAGAGAGCATCAATACTTTTCATGAATTATACTAAATGTTATATCATAAGTGCTTGTTACACCATAAATGTAACTAATGAATCGTCCCAGCTCCGCTTAAAAATTGACATCTAATTTGGGCCGCATTGCATGACCTTGAGATTCCAAGATATATTCCATTCCTTAGCATCACCACGCATAAAGTATCAACTAGTTGAGACCAGAAATTTCTCTGTACCAGAAAGGAAATTTATGTATTCAGACTTCTCCAATAGCTAGTCCTTCTAATTATAAACCTCTGGTAGAAGGGTGATATCCGATTAAAATTTGAAAAGCAGATTGTTATCATTGAGAGAGGTATGAACTTCAGTCATTTTTGCTATTGGATTGCAAAATTACTTTGATTTATATCAATCAGATTTTTTAATTTATGGATCTCCGAGTTAAAATATTCTGTTGAAAAAAATTGAGAGTCAACTTGAAAGCAACGAACTCCATGTGAGTTCTCAATGGCAAAAGGGCAAAAAGATCATAAAGTGAAAAGGGCAAAAAGAGCAAAGTGAAAAGGGCAAAAAGATAAAAGAATTAAAGGCAAAAAGTCAATGCATGTCTAATTTGTAGCACGAAAAACTGAAACTACGAACGAAAAAAGTAGTAATACTGTTGAAATAATTTTGAATCATGTCATGCATTGGTATAGCGCTTAGTTTCAATGAAGAGTGACTTCAACCAACCACCTTAGAGCCGTTCTGAAGGAAAATGGGCAGTGAAATTAGCAAAAGTTATATTATAGCCGAACAGCCAAGTGCTTCTGGGTAAATTGCCCTTAAAGTATCCCATTATATCTAAATATGTTTCATTAATGCAAAATATATTATCTAAATTATTTCAGTGGCAATGCGTGCCTTTGGCGCATATACTCTGCAAAAAGCAAGACAACTGGGGAAAAAGTAAGTATATGGGTTTTCAACAAGAGCGATGATTTGAAGGATTTGGCGGACAAAACTCACCGAGAGAGAATTATGGATATTTTAAGAAGAGAAGTTAATGTCATAAAAACCATGAGGGTACGTCTCACGTTCGAAATCGTTGGTACAATCAATTTAAAACGAAGGTCATATAAATAGTTAATGAAATATATATATATATATATATATAACTTTTTTCTACCTCATGACAATTTCTAAATGGTTTTATTAATGGTATCATTGAAAAATTTATTGCTGTGATTATTATTCGGAGAGAAATGAAATGATATTTTCCTCATGAAATATTTTTATTCCTAACCTGTAATTATGAATTTTTAGCTCAAATTCCTGATTTTGATAGTCTATCTTCAGTACAATATAAATTATGTCAATGCATTATTTTTTTTTCATTTTGTTGGAACAATGAGTAGTAGTAGCTTTTTACCGATTATAATTAGTAGCACGTAATTTTTTAAATTATTAATCCTTTATCATTTGGTAGCATCCAAGCATTGTAAATGTTATCGAAACCTTTGAAGAGGCTCGTGCCGGAGGTTTAGCCTTTGTCACTGAACGTGTAAGGTGTTCATTGGCAAATGCAATGGGCCACATTCGGCACATACCCCCTAATTCCAAGGCTGCTATTTCAGCAAGAGAGCTAGGAACAATGGAAACATACGAGGTGTCCCGTGGTATTGCAAGTTTAACAGAAGCTCTCAAGTATGTGAATACAATATCTAGGCGCTTACATTTGAACATATCGCCTGAATCTGTCTTTCTCTCTACAACAGGAGTTTGGAAACTTGCAGGCAAAATCATTTTATTTATATATAATTAAAATTTTTATTAAACATTTATGTAGAACTCTTTAAAATTCTTTTTACAGAAAAGTGTTCTTTTCACATAATTGCTCCTTTTACTGAACTGTGTTATGAGCTGGATTATGAACTGTTACTTCTGATATAAATGAATTTTTTCATATCTTTGTGCACTATCAAATTTATATGTATTCATTGTCAATATATCTTGCATTTTAAATTAATTTGAACCAGATTATATTACCAATCGATATCCTTATTACATTCCTCATTTATTTGTATTTGTTGATGTGTGCAAACAACTATATCAAATCAGTCACGTAAGATTTTCCTAAATATAAATTTATTCCTTTGAAGGTTTTGGTTATAGCATTGAGCTCCCAAAGGATGGTGGGGAATCTACTCCGTGCCCCCATTTCCATGGCGTGAGCAGCGAGAAACAGTATTCCGGCCAATGGAGGTTAGCACCTTTGTTACAATATTCTAGTCCTGAGGCTACTGCCCCTCTAGGGGAAGGCCTTGTCAGCCCTTTATCCGATGCATTTTCTATTGGCTGCTTGGCATTTGAGGCATTCTTAAGAAGAAGTAGTAATGCAAATATGAGAGATGCTCTAGGTTAGTGACTGCATTTACCTCTTTGAATACAAAATATTGAATGTATATTTTGAAAGTACCATGTATTTACTAGCTTTTCTTCCTACCAATTATGTTGACTTTGATACAAATTTAGAGACTAGAAATAATGGGCGTAATATATATTTTACTTTTTATTTGCTATTTTGTGTTATTTATGTATGTTTACCAGAATATTTTGAATTACAAATAGTTAATGTACTCTAATTCTTTGCTTTAAGGACTGAATTCAAACTCGTCTCCAAGGGATTATACTGAGGTTTTGGTGGGGGGCGTGCTACAGCAGGCAATTTACAATGCAGATATACCAGATCCAGCCCGACAGCTTGTTTTAGGGCTTACTGCTCCATCGGCTCAGGCACGAATCAGTATTGAGAGGGTGCTCACTAACCCTGTCTTTTACCAGGCAGAGGTAGTAGCACTCCGTACAATAGGTGAGATGATTTTATCTCTGACCCTAGAATAAAATGCATATGTTTACTATACGAAAGTCATTCTTGTCAATTTTGATCGCAGATATGCTAGGAAATCGTGATCCTGCAGAAGCTGCGACATTTTTAAAAAGTTTCCGAACCTCATTGTCCACATATCCTCTACGAGTACAGCGAGACATCATTCTTATATCCATACTCACGACTGGATCAACTTGTCATGAAGGAAAGCTCTGGAGTTTTATTTTACCTGTTGCTGGAGATATATGTTTCAGTATGACTGCTACAGAGGTGTGCTCGTATTGCATATTGTTCCATCTGCATTCTCGTTTTTTAATGATGAAGATTGTACCAAATAGTTTTGATTTTGTTTGCTTTTTAGATTTTTTTATAATTGCTCATTGTAGATTTATTTTTGGTGTTGCACTGGTGTAGTGTTTTGGAACCAGCGGTAAAAGTCTTATCACTAGCTTCATTACTTGCCTGAATTATTATTTTTGTGATGGTACTAATAAACTAATTGAGATGATTCTAACAACTATGAAAAATTTATTATTTATAATTTTCTATTCGATACAGAAGCCCTTTAG
This sequence comes from Vaucheria bursata, assembly GCA_032358265.1. NCBI lineage: Eukaryota > Xanthophyceae > Vaucheriales > Vaucheriaceae > Vaucheria > Vaucheria bursata. Next base: position 4,372 of record JAULBW010068222.1, read on the forward strand.
TTAGAATAATAGTCACAAATCTGTTTTCTGATGTCAATATTCTAGGTTTCTTCCTTGAATATACCAGAAAAGCTGATATCTGCGTTAAGTCGAGAAGAGCCCGAGACATTGCGATCTTTAGTTGACCTCGTGCCATTGCTACTGAAACAGTGCAGTCTCGATTACATTGGAAAGTATGTTGTTCCTATGATTTGTAAAGCCCTGACAAAGGATGAATATCCAGAGCTACAGGTGATTGCTATATTGTTTTTCTTTGTTGTTCAATTAGAGATGTAAACTACTATTGATAAATAGTCCTAAATGATACCTTTCAAAAATTTCTAGACTTTAAAGAAATACCTGTTAGAATTGGCATGGATATTATAGTGTTGTATAGATTCAAATTGACTATATCTGTTTAATATATATGTATACATATCATTATGACTTCTACGAAGCTGAACTATGGTCAATTTGGCAAACAATGGCATACGTTTCTAGCAATAGGTGAACTTGCTTCATATTAATAGCCATGGAGTTGAATCACACTATAGCCCTTGGTAAAATAAACTGTTCTGAAGTTATCGTTCCACCAAAAACATGCGGGCATTCGACAGTCACAAAAGAGAATATGTGTTAAGGGTATAAAAATTGCATTTATAGAAAGAATTTTTCCATTTCAAATTTAGCGGCATCATGTTTCTAAGAGGATGAAATAATTATTTTTTTGAAAATTTGATTTTTCCTAAAACAGGAAGCTGCTTTAAATGCCATTTCTGAAGAAAGTTTTTGTGAGAAAGCAGATTCTGCGGTGCTTGAAAATCAGCTCTTGCCTCGTATTTGCTGGGTGGCTGTAAAGAGTGAACAATTATCTAGTAGAGTCAATGCTCTCATGTGCCTGGCAAAAATTTTCAATAGGTTAGAAGCTGGAGCTGTGGTCTCGAAGGTACATTTTTATATGAACCGAAACATAGACTCTATTAATTTTTTATCGTCTTGTAATTGTCCGTGCATTTATCTTAAAGGTAATGCCTACTCTGAAGTTTGCCATCGAAAAAGATAAGGCTGTGGCTGTCCAGCTGTGCTGTTTAGGGTGTTATGAAGCCATTTCAAAGTGGATTCCTAATAAAGCATTTCATATATCTTCTCACATTCTGCCCGCAGTCACTCCTATTCTTGTACATGCGCAACTGAATACGAAGCAGTTTGAAATGGTTGCAGCTAAAATTCAGGTGTTTATTAACATTAATAAAATACATATAGTGCTATCTAGAAAAACTTCATTTTGTTAGGAATTAGTTGGAGCAGCAATTATAGAGCAGCGTGCTATTGTTTTAGCTGAGCCCAATGGGAGGATTCCTAGTGCACCAGTTGCTCGAACTCTACCTACAGGGGGTAAATCCACTAATAAGGGGTCCGATTCGAGCACCAGTACAGAAGGCTATGCAGCAAGGTATCGTAACCGTTTTTGATAAGAGCATTTTTTGCATGGTATAATTTATTTTGGTCTTTTAATTTGTATAGGATTGCAAGCGGATTGACCAATTCAGTGACGTCTATGTTTGCTGTGTCTAATAAGTCGAAGACATCATCAATCGGACAGTTGGAAACTAAGCCCTCTTACAAGTTGCCAACTGAAAGTGTCCAAAAATCTTTGAAATCCACATATGCGCCACCAACAGAAGTCACTCAGACATCAACTCAACAGCATGCAACTCCGTTCAATCCAACCATTGTTGACATTTCGAAATCAATGTCAACCAACTATATAAATGCCCCATTGAAGTCTTCTCATACTCTAAGTATACCACCAATTCAAAGAAATGGGTCTCATATTGCTAATATGAATAGCACCGATTCATCAATAAATATGGGATCTTATCCATCTGTTGAAGCATTTAATGCTTTTCAAATGACTCCATCAAGCATGAATAATGCAAATAAATTTGCAGGCATTCCTCCGAAAGTGGAAAGTGCAAATCTTCAGTTGGATTTGAACGATTTTACCCCACTTAAGAGGGTAGATTTGGTAAACTCGGGTCAAAATGGATCATTGGTTTATAAAAACAATAGTCAGCAATCTCTTGAAAATCAACTGCAGTCCACCCAAAAAGAAATCGACGATCTCAGGACACTACTTAATGGTGGAGTATCTAGTTCTGCAGTGACTCAGTATGGGGAGTATGGTAGGCCTGCATTACCAGCTTACCAACCTACTTCTGGACAAAGCGGTACAAACATGATGCCCATGGGTGGGGGGATGGTAGGCATGAATATAGGATTTGGGGGGATACCAATGTTACCACATTCGGCTTGGGGTCAACCGCAAGGGCAAATCAACAATATGCATGACCCTTTTGAGGGGCTTGATATTGGTCCAACCAGTAATTCTGGTGCTGCTGCAGATCAGAGCAAATCAAATTTTGGCTTCCTTAGATAGGACCAGTTAGATTGTTCTGTTTTGCTTGAATATCTTCATTTAGCTAAAAATGATTTATGTAAAAAACTTATATTCAATAATCAATGTCCCCTTTGCAATGTGGACTGTTAATAGATGTTGCAAAATCTTTTATCATACACCTGAAAATCAAAATTTAAAAACTAGAATAAGAAATGTAATCAAGGGGACCTTTGGGTATTTTGTAATGTAATACTATATTGAGTATGAACTTTTTTGCCTTTGTTTCGAGTGAGTTCTTATCGGTCTGAAGATCAGAATTAAAAATATATGAGCCGAGCAATAATTTTTTAACTGTCATCTCACCAAAGTGAATGAGAAAATACCTTTCTTGTGGCATTTTTGCTTGTAGCGTGCCTCCGTAGTTGAATCATTGCAAATGAATATACTATACTGGAAAGGCCAATGAAAGTCAGCAGATTTGAACATAATGGTAGCTTAAAGTGTTGCCTCACAAAAAAAATAATTTAGCCAACTCAATCAGGTGGCAATTATAATTAAATAATTGTGGAATCTACATGAATTATTATGCCAATTTTAAACAATTTTAGATAAAAATTGTCTATGCTACTGCAGATTTAGAATGCAGGAATGACTCGGATAAAATTCACCGTATCATTTAACTGCCAGTTAATATTGATAATGCAAGTAATTAATTGTAATTAAACAGCATTGAAATGGAAATACAGCACAAAACAGTCCCACTTCCAAAGATATTTTTGCTGTTATCGCCTTAAAAAAAGTGAGAAAGAACACCTTGGCAGGAAGATTATCTCTAAAGGGCATGATGCTATGAAAGCTCCATGCAATGATATTTCAAGAAAATAGAACAAAACAAAAGACTAAAGTACAGTGTAAAAATAAATGTATTTATGCACAAAAAGTGATATGACAGACAGCTAAAACTAGCAGCACTACACCAGGAAAACTAGCAGAACAGCGCGTATAGCGATGAATCAGAAGAGTGAATAGAAGAGAAAAATATAAAATATCTTTGTAATTACAAAAAAATATGTATATCTTGAAATTTCAAAATGCTATTACAAAATAATTTTGTAAAGTACGTGTACCAATCATGGTAATATACAAATTGGGTAGAATCTAGGTACTAGAGCAGTAAATATCCTGAGAAGAAGATTCTATTTTTAAAAAAATTGTGAACAACTTCTTGTTTGCACTATTTTTTTCATTTCCATGAATATTCAATGCTATGTTTTAGAAGTTTTTGTTTAATTTATTTACTTAATCTTTGTTTCAGCTGCCATATTTACTATTGGGGTTTGAACAGGGAAAATTTCTAGTTAAATTGCCATATTCACCTAGCTGGACAAGTGCCTACCAAAATTTTTTAAAGTAAATAATTGGTGCATATCATGATTTGATTATAATAACTTGAGTTTTTATTTCTTGACAAAACTTTTCAATTCATCTTCTTTCATCTCAATTCACATAATTTATATGCAAGTATTAACCTATTTTCCGACTTTTCATGGGAGTACTTAAAAAGGTAGAAAAAAGATTCCAAAATATTTGCTGGCTTCGAAACTGTGCATCAATTAGGAATCGAATCGGGCTCGAGAAAGTTTGCCAAGATGCTTTTAATTGGATGAAATGATCGAATGAATCTCTCCTGTGACAAAAAAATAAATTAAAGCTAGTATTTCAGGTGGTTATTTTCACGTTGCTCTTCACATGATGCTTAATGTTGAATTTATCACGACGCAAACACTTTTAGATGGGCAGATAAAATTAAATACTTAGATATAATTCTGCTTATGCGTTGCATCCCGTACTTTTGGCTGCTAGGTTGTTTCAATATTTGCAATGGCGACGTTTCATTCAGATTCAATATCACGCGAAATGATGGCGTTTTCCATCTATTTCCCGAGGAAAATGATATTTTCGCCAACACTCATAGCATTGGGTTTGCGCAAGGAGTTATAAATGCATGTGATGATCTAATCGAAAACCTTGTTGTGAGTTTGAATATTTAGAATGTCAGACTTCGTTTATATTCACGAATTTCAGTGTGATTAACTGAATTCTGCAAGCTAATTTTGTCAAAGAATAATTGTGTTCATATTCTCTCGTTTTCCTGTGCTAAAATGATGAATTATCATGCTGCTAACACTTCTCGTTTGATAATTGTTCTTGATAAAGAAAAAATATGGCGAGCAATATCGGTTGACGATTTTCACAAACGCATGGTATGATTTACCTGATGATGGAGAAGCTGTAAAAACGAGGCTTCTAAATGCCATAGTACATCAACGTGATTTTACGATGGCATTTACTGGAATAAGTAACACCGCAGGGCATGATAATCTGGTGAGATTCTTTGTAAAAAGTTTTGAGCGATGAATTTAAATTTTCCACCAATATTTAAAAATTGATGTTGAAAAATGATATAGATCTATGATATTCATGTCTTGTGTCATTGAAATCTTCATCCTCTTCCACTCCTCATTTCTATAGTTCGTGAGATATTGTGGGTAGGCTAGTTCACTTAATGTATCAAGCAAGATTATAGACAATTATTTTGGTTGAACTTGTTCTCATTGACCATCAGTAGGATTATTAATCGAAATGAATCACATTGAATTAATCTGATTCAACTACTATATTAAGAGCTTAATTTTATTTTGAAATCTAATCTTTCTCTCTGCAGTTTGCAATCTGATTCGAAAAGCAATATGCTGATCAAATTATAAATGCAATGATTCAATGTAAAAATAAAATATTTGACAAATGAACTAATTCAGTGTAACAGTATTTAAAACTTGATATCTTAAATATGACGTTCAAAATAATTTTTTAGTCGGTTTTCGTAAATTCTAGAATTCTGCAAGTAATTAATTAGCCCTTTGTGCCTCAGCAACATCTATTAGCTCATAAAAATTATGCATCCTACGTATTCTTATTTCATGGGACTCAGAAAATGACCAAAATTTTTTTCGATATCAATAACATACTTTCTGTGCTTCAAAACAATTTTTATTTGCATATAATAAATCTCAGTAGCTATATTATATATATTTTGGAAGCCAATGTCCAATGAAAAATATACTGATTATTTCGGGTAAATAGCACTTCTTTATAAAATGATCATAATTAGCAGTTGAAAGTTTATGTAATATATGTAGCATTTTTAAAGATTTTACAGCACTCATCAATGTATTGTAATAAAAAATATCATAGCAGGATTATTATTATTATCTGATTAGATACCAAATGGAATTAGTTAGGATTTTATGGTTGATTCTGTCAAATGTTTTGAATCAAATCAAATGTATTGCTAATCTGAGTGATAATTTCTGAAATGATTTGATTTGATGAAAATCATATTCAGTTTTTCAAAAATTGTAATTGAGTTTGTATCTAAGCAAAATTTAAGTCATGATTTAATACTGATCTGATTCGCAAACTAAGAACTTATCATTCACGCCGTATGCATCGGCATTAGTTGACTTCTTTACTTTTTGGATAAATTTAACTCAAGATGTTGCAGATATTGGCCTATATTCATTGTTTCATATTTACTATAATTTGGCTTGAAACAACTGGCAAAATCCGACGGGTCTATTATCTATGTATCGGTACAGATTGCATCCTAGTTAAGAGCAATCTTTCGAAGTAGAGGAGCAATTCACTGCAATATTTAATTTTTTTCAAAGTCTGGAAATTTTTACATTCTTGATAGATCCCGAAAGCCAGCAAAAAAGTTGAATTTTACCTATGCGAAGGGTAATTTTTTTTGTTCGTTTCGTGCGTTCACATACATGCATACAATGTTAAAAATATATTTTAATTACATGTAATTTAGAAAGGGTAGTTGAAAATCATTGTTTTTCAGTAATTTTTTGCTATCAAGCAACAATTCCGAAATCGGCTTCATATTTATTGTTTCCTAAGGTCAAGTTAAAAGAATGACATTGATGAGTTTGAACATCAATAATTTGGGTATGGAATTTTACGATAAATATATATATATATATTTATCTGGATGACCATTTAAGTTATAACGGGTATACAGAGAATTTGCAATCAATTTTTATTTACTAGAATAATATTTTGGCTTTTATAGTTTATTTTTTACCAGCTTTCTTTGAATGAAGTGGATCGGGAAAATGCTCTTTGTAACTTTATATTTTCTACTATAGATTTCATAGTAGAAAATTGCTGACACTAAAGATAGAGACAAGATTATCAAAATTTTCTTCTGGTGATATTATTCTTTAACGTTGTTGATGTTGAGAGGCATATTAATTAGATGTAAATCGATTTATAGGAAAATCAATCCTATCCAATCGTTTTTGGGGAAATAATGCAACCGATATTTAAGCTGGCTGGAATAAGTCTAAAGGTTTTAAACGGTGCTATGGGGAATACAGACTTTTTGCCTTATTCGTGGTGTGTCGAAGCTCATGCTGGCAGCCATCCTGATATTGTCTCATGGGAGGTACGTCCAAGAATTAAACTTGCTCGAAAATGATATATATTTAAATCACAGTAATAATATCTTAACTAAATGCTAGAGTGATAGTTATACTCTTGTACAATAAATTTTATGTCTGATTTCAATAATTGAAATTTAATTTTGTTGTCTGTAAATTTTTAATCTCTACATTTACTATATATTTAATGACAGTGCTGCTCTTCTACTATAGAATACTATGTAAAAATGTATAAATAAGTCATGGAAATAGTTATTGGATGTCTAGATGAGTATGCAAGTGGGTAGTATCCCATGCGAAAAAACTGCAGCTATGGTAGAAGCTTGGATAAGAACTGCAGTTTCACTCCCTAGTCATCCTATACCCTTGCTTTTAAACTGTCAAGCAGAACAAAAGTCTTGTGCTAAACATGATGGTGTGCGACCAAGCCACAGGCATTCCGTTTTTGAAAAAGTCATTGGCCGCTGTGGCGGGAAAAAATCAACTCAAGAGGAAGCATCTCATGATTTGTCGGTAAGTATTGTATGAATGATATTTTTTATATAACTTTTCCGTTGATATTCAAATGTAATATCTTTTTGTATGCAGCTATGGTACCAAAATTTTGGAATTCATTCACTCAACCTTGAAGATCTCATCATTAGATTCGGATGCAATGATCAATTATTTTCCAAAAATGTTCTATATGGAGGAAAGGTAAAAAATGATAGAATTGCTTTGCGAATCAGTTTGATATTATCTTATGGTTCATATTACTCTATGTTGCATATTGTACCTAGTAGGTAGGGACTCCAACTACAAAATCATGGCATCCTGGTCCAAAAGGGCATTTATTGATGGCTGAAGTGCTGGCAGCGAATTACGCTGTGCTGCTTAAACAGTCGTTAATCAGTTTGGATAAAATTGCACCGGGAATGATGATGGAAAAACTTGAGGTCTATGAAAATTTCATGACGTATTTATGCAATATTTTTCAAGTGTAATAATACTTTATTTACATTGTAATCCAATGATTAGCGCGCGCGCTTTCAACTAACGTGTTTCCCGAATTCATACAGTTTATAAATGGAACTTTAGATAACGGGGTTAATGTTCAATTCACCTGGATTTTATGAAAGGCCATTATTATTTTTGAAAAATGTATCTGTAATCGGTGTGCAAACAGAATGAAGAAATTTCAATTGTTTTGATGTTTTCACTGGCCGCATGTGCAACATTAATTAAAGGATTTCTTCAATTAAAAAATATACTTTTTGATGCAGGATGTCAAGTTTAGGAATCACCTCTTGAAAAAGCTTAATATGGTATCATCGCCTTTAGAGCAAGAGCCACTACCAGAACCAAGCTTTTGCTCTCTAGAGCAATGCCAGCAAGCTGGTATGTACTCAAATATATATATATATTACTTGAAACCTGAAAGTAATTTTGCATTTATTTTGAAAATTCATAGGCCGTTATAATTGCCTTACGTCGTTTTATCCAAACTGGGAGGAACATTTGAACATTTCACATTACGTCATCAGCTCCAACTTTAATCCTGTACCTAAGTTTCAGGTGATTATTTTTTTGTGGATATTGAATTGAACTTACTAAGGAGTAATTTTGTAATCATTTTGCTCTAGTTAGATTTATTCTTGACATTTGGACTGGCATGAAGAAACAGTTTTTTGATGTTTACTACAGAAAAAATTAATTCGAGTCACAGAATTTTTTTCGAATTGAGTACTAGAAACTGAGAAAAATATTTCAGTTCATATTTGGGTAGTATCAGTAGAAATGCGTACAAAAATATTGTTTGGGTATTACTATGGTCTAATAATGCTGATGGATAATCTCTCTAAGTAGTATCTACCTTCGAACGCAAACAATTGGGAAGTGCTAGTCAATGAGCCCCTCCGTGCAATCGAAGGTTTCCATTACTTTGATCCAACCTGGCCTATTGACCGAAAATGGGTGATTGCGGGTACAGCAGAGGCAGGTCCTCTAGAATTAAAATTCGAAACATTGCAGCTACAGAGTGGAGAAACTGGTGCGGTAATGATATGTAGGCCTCTTCCAGCAGAAGGAACATCTCAAGAGCATCGTGCCCAATCTTCTTCAAAATTGCAAATTCGAATATTTCTGGATTCCGAGGTAATCTTAAAGTTAAAATTTATTGCAAGTGGTTTTTTCACCATTTATTTCAAGTCAAGTCAGATGCTTTAGAGAACAGATTAATTACTGCTGTTTCTTAGATGGTAAGTGCGAGTCGAATTGGATCTCAGAGCGGAAGTAGTATATGCTGGACGCTAAGCAAGCGTATAGAAAACGGTGAACACGTTCTTAAAATTGAAGCTATTTCTAACAGTTTTGCTGGATTAGTGCGAATTTCGCATTTAATTGTACCAAAATAGTTAATCTGTAATTATAACAAATATAATAGTACTGCACATAAGTGTTTAATGGCTGTTTTGGAATCACTACTGTTTGGACGAGAGATTTTCATTTGTTCATATTCAAAGGTACAAGCTCTTACTAGACAGGGGATTATGGATGACTGAGGTTTCATTCCAGAACTTGCTGACCTGGAATATAGTTATGAATAAAAAATACTAAATGTATACAGGGCCCTGCATCACATTCCACATTAAAGCTGCTTGATAAAAAAACTTAATTTTTTCTAGTTTTGAGAAAAATTGATGCCAATTTCATCAACTAATATAATTAAACACGGAAGCAATGCAGAAATCACTATATGCAGCAATATATATCTATATATTAATGTTTGCCGGTGCTGTATCAGAATCAAGGCTTGCATATTTGTAAATGTTTGTAATATTTTTTAAGCTTCTGACACTAAGACATTTTGCCAAAAGATTGTGCAAATAGTAACCCAAATCATATAGCACATCGTTGAATTGGAAGAGTGCCCTTTCCATTTGAAAGATGACGTCATTCCCTTTCGAGTATATTTAAATGATTTGGAGAATCATTTGGCGATACATTGTTGCACAAGGGGGTGAAAAATTGTTGGTGCGTACTTGCCTCAGGACATTTACAACTAAAGGATTATACATCCATTTAGAAAAATCAGTTTTTACTTGGTTCAATCCTTCAACTCCGTTTGGATTGAGCCCTACGTTCCAACATCGTGTAGGCTACCGCTTCCATTTGTTTTGAAAAATAGAGTTAAGTGTTCCTTATAAGAGTCAGCTGTCAAGCATAATTTGATACGTTGCTATTTTATTGTTCTATCTTTGCCATAGTATGTAGGAAGAAAAACTAACCTCACATTAGTACCGTTAAATTTAGTTTTCTTCACCAGTTCATTCATGAAGAACTGAAACTTGGCTTTTTATTGTAACAATGTATTCTGATTAAACCTATGGTTCACTCAACACCACTTAGACATCCGAGTGATGTTATTATATACTTTTTGTCTTTAGAGCTATGAATGTTATTTATACAAAAAATTATACTTTAGCTGAGAGGCAAATGCCCTTAAAATGTAGAGAAAGTAATGACATTTTCTTATAAGTTAATGATATAAGGTTAATTTCATTTAACTTAGAGCATTAACATGTAATTGACAAAAAAGAGAAAAACATAAATAATATTTCTGATAACTTGGCAAAAATGGCTAGAGCGACTTGTGTTCAGAAACTTGTCTTTCTGATGTAACCATGTTGTTTCTAATATAGATTGGAATCTTGTATTTGCTTTAATATGTCCTTTTTAACTTCCTGAATACCATATTCAGTGAAAAGGAATGCATAATATCATCTGCATATATAAGCAATTATAGTTAATCACTTTAAGTCCACTGAAATTCATACATGTATCGATTATTTATTCTGTATCTGGCTGAGATTCTTCTATGTCATCTCTGTATTCCATCGGATTGGAAGTATACACTGGTGGAGATAATTGTCTATTGTAGCAGCGAGTTTCTACCTGCTGGATAAGTTCACCTGGTATATCCAAGTTTGTCCCTGTTCTATGTGGAGATAAATACAATGAGGGATAAAATGGGTATCGTGGGGGTGCCAATGGGTAAGGTGGTTGATAGTTTGCAGGTATTGGCCACTGGATTCCAACCAATGAACTCATTACAGATGGACCAAAAATTTGTCCTAATGAGGGCATTACTTCAGGTCTACTTGATTCAGTATTCTTTGATCGAACTGGGAGGGAACAGTACTCACTCTTTATGGGATATCTATGCGCATAAAGTGAACTATCAGGTATATGTGCAGTAGTTGAAATATAAGAAGGCAGAAAAATAGGTTCCATAGGCGTATGGTGAACCATGCTTTTGCTAGTCATATATGTCTCCTGCCAAGGAGGCATTCTTTGTCGTTTGATTTCACCAGGTTCAAGAGGCTGCAGAAAAGTTTCCTGCAGAGGGACACGTTTGTGTCTACCCAATGACTCATCTGATTTGATACTTCCACCAGTACGCTTTATACCAGTCTCAAAAGATGTACTTTGGTAAGACTCAGAGTTCGATGTTGATACAAGCTCATCACTATCTGACCCATCTCCTTCACTTCGCATATCTATTACAGGATCTTCACCTTTTACGACTGGATCTCTTAACAGAGGGAAATGTTGGTATAATATTGGTCTTGCTGAGTTATGACTTGAAATAGAAGAGCTTTGAGGTGTAGATTCAAAATGTTGCTGTTTGTTAAGACTTCGATTGAAACACTGCTGATAAATTGGCATTTCAACAATTGCAGACTGTGTTGCTGAATATGGCACTATTCCTCTAGACACAGTCCTGTGCTGAAAATTATCTTCTCCAGCAGTGTATGAGGGTCTAAGAATAATTGGTTGCTGAAGTGGTAACAAGCTATCAATAGCTATCTCTTGGCCTGTCGGTGAAGATTCGATTGCATGCTCAGAACAGAGTCTAAAAAATCTTCCTGACTTGCCAGTCGGCCTCTGTTTGCATCCTCGCACTTTGCAGCGCCGATTCATTACGTCAACCATTCCCTAAAATTCCACATGTGTCGGAATTTATTTAAAGAAACAAAATGAAAGGAGAATAAAATGTTATAAAAAAATATCGCTAAATTGGTGACACAACTGAAAATCAGTAAAATTATCATATAATTTGATTGGAGCACAAAAGCCGAAAATTCATTTTTTTGTATGATAAAATATCTGCGGTAACATGCCATGAAATTAGTAAAAGCAGCTGGACAACAATGTTAAACTTCACCTCTATTTTATGGGTAGAGCAGTATTGAGCTTTATATCCAGCAAAGCCATAGAGAGGACGTCTGCGGCAGTTTACCTGCTTACAACGCTTGCTAACGACATCAACCATTCCTGGTTCTTTATGGGCGCTTTATTGAAAGATTATGTAGACCACTTTTAGTATTTAGAAATTATCTTGGTGAAAAATTTGAAAGGATACCTGCAATACTGAGCGCTAAACCCTTCAATTCCGTAACTTGGCTGATGCATGCAACCTTCCTGTCTACAGCGACGGCTACGTACATCGTTCATACCTTCCTCTTTATGCATAGAACAGAAACGTGCACGCTCTCCTTCGTACGCATAGAGAGGCCATTTGTAACATCCTAGCGCCTCGCATCTACGGTAGCTGGTATCAACTGTACCTGGAACCTTTTTCAGTGAACGTGCTTATCGTCCATAAATCAAAGTAAAATTAAGAAAAATGGTAATCTAGTTTACCTTGTGATTCGAGCACCAGATAGGTTTTTCGCCACTTAAACCAAATATTGCTCGTCGGCTGCAACCTAAAAAAGTGCAAGGGCGATTGACCAAGTCCACCATTCCGCTCTCTTTATGAGAGTTGCAATAGCGCGGTGACTGGCCTGGAAGACCGTAATATGGTGGGCGCTTACAATTCAATTGTTGGCAACGTAAATTGACCACATCTTGCATTGAATTTGACTGCGTAAGTATACAAAAAATATCACTTTTTCTTCGTCGCGATCTGTGCGTTTGCAAATAAATCTCGCAACATTCAAGGCGTTTATATCTGAATTAATAATTAGACTAACGTAAAATTACTTTGTGCATACTACAGTATTTCGGTTCATTTTCCACGAAGCCATATAAAGGTCGCCGTTGACAGTCTGGCTGTAAGCATGTAAAATCAACAGATGACACTATTTGTCGACGGCAATCAGTGCAAAAAGGTCCTCCTAATCCGAAATGAATTAGCGCGCCGCATCCCTCTTTTTGCTCACATAACCGTTCTTCAGGTAGCACACCGACATCGTCTTTCCTAGCATTATCAGCAAGTTCTTTTGGGTCTTCTTTGGTCATTATGTATTACTAGAACCCAATCAATTTCGAAGTCTTTTATCCCATCACTCAGCGCTTATTCAGCTCCATATATTAAATCAGAATGTGGCATCATTTTATATGATTTCAAACAGCGTCTAGATAATGTAGTTAATATGCGGCTCATATACCGTTATTGCAACTTGTGTAGTCGAAGAAACCTCCCTCGGCGCTTAATTAACAGTAAAACTTTTCCATTTGCTTATATTTAACGGTTCGTCTTCAATGGAACTGTAATAAATTTTTTCTTTCGTCCAATTGAGAGAAAAGATTATTTTTCCGAAAATGATGTAACCACTATCCCACTGTTTTTAATAACAGTTGCGGATAGTGCCGCAGCTTTTGATCTCCGCAGAGTATTAGCGCTTATCACTCAAATGCGTCATTAGAGCACAGTTATTAGTTGCAATTAGTCGGAGAGCACGTTTACTATTGCTAACCCAATATAGAATTTTCATGACCAGGATAAAAAATACCGAAAAGCTTTTGAATAGAGTTATCCTGGTCTCTACAATGCAAAAGGGCCGGATATGATTGTGCACGACAAATAAATCGTGCTCTAGAAGGCAAGTATCAATTTGCTCACATTTAAAAAATAATAATTTCACAGACTGATAAATTAGAGCTGCTGTATGAACCATCGGGTTTGACGCTTACTTGCCTTCTACTAGATTTACACTGACTCTATTTCCTCTACTTGAAATGATTCCTATAGCGATATCCCATCTCCTCCAGCGAATGCATTTACAAATATGAAGAGAAAAGGCGCAATAATACTTCACTAGATTCAATCTATGGTACGACAGATTGGAAATCAAGGTTCAATTTAATTTAAGGCCAAATTTGGTTTCAGCAGCCAAACACCATATTCCAGGCTATTTTTTGCATATTTAGATTACGATTAAGTACGATTTAAAAGGTTCATTTTTGCAGAATAATTTTTATTGTTTACTTGCGGTTTACGCTCATTAGAAAAATAATCAGTAATTAGTTAAAGCAGCAGTGGACTTAGTCTGTACTAAAGTGAAACAGTGCCTAAATGACGGGAAGCACTTAATGCTGAGAACTGTTAAACAGTAAAGTTAATTTGGTATTCTAAATGTATCAAGTGATATTATTGATATTCATCTTCAGATTTGCTCGGCTAAGGTGTATTAAAAGACTTGAAAAAAAATTAATCTTGTAAAGCAATTAAACAGTTCATAGAGTTTAACAAAACGAAAGCTCTGTAAAACTTTTGCCAATTATCAATAAAAATGAAACTCATATCATAAACTTGGTTTTTAACAACTACTTGTGACTATATATGCTTTGAAACTTAGAAATATAGTATTGTTTATTATATATATATATATATATATATCAATATAACACTTGGATAATTATCTTGAGTTGTTGATTGGAGGCTATATTCCACACAGATTTTGGTTGATTTGCTAAATTTAATTTAAATTTTTGTCTGCTCATGTAGTAGGTGATTTGAGTGCTACAGGTTGAATATCTATGAAACCGAGCTCTCAAGTGAGAAAGTATGGTTAATAACATAATCATGATCACAAACTTTGTGCACTGAACCATGCTAAGTTGTCTCTTCTTGCCAGAAAATTTCCATATGAAATCTATCCAGCAGGCTGAAAATTTATTTGGAAATTTTAACTCACTATATCAAAATATCCTTTCAAAATCTATATGCAGCATTTAATCACATTTCCTTTTATTGTTTAGATCAAGTTTATTCGTTAAGAGTAGAGTTTTAACTATACCCGTGCACTAAGAATTCTAGAGCTGGCTAAACAGCCATGATAATTTTTGACATTTTTACACTGAAGTGAAATCAAAGGTACAACAAGTTTGAATTTTATATAGTTACATTTTATTGTGGAAGAGTTGAGAAGGGTGTATTCAAACAGAATGTTGACACATTTAGGATGCAAAAATTAATTTAGATTGAAGTTAATACAGTCACCAAAAAAACAAACTTTTTTTCAAATAGTCCTCATATGTTAGAAATCATCGAAAAAGGGCGAAGAAAGTAATAATTCACCTTTAAAAGTGATCAAAATTGAGTATTAAAAATCTTATCTAAGAACAAATATGCTCAAGTAGCATCATTTATTCTTCAGTATTAGTTATGAACATTTTTATTGTAAAAAACGGTGTTCCAGAAATTATGGCTCAATCCGTTTCCAAAGTGCTTGACTTCGTAAATATAAGACTACTGTTTTGATCGCATCTTCTAATTCTCTGACTGCCACCTCAGAAGTAGATCGGACACCTGAACTAGCTACACCCACAGCAGCTGCTGCTGCACTTCCACCACTCCGAGCAACTCGAAACCAATCATCAAAGTTCATTTCTCTGGATCATTTACAATGCAACATCAATTCATGAATATTCCGTTTATCAAGAGCAATATCATAAAAATATCAAACAAACCTTAAATCGGGGGTATTCGGGGTAATATGGCTGCCGTCAAGAGTGGAATATTGTAAGTTTCCACCATTTCCAAAGCGATTAAATAGTGTTTGAGCTAGTCTAGAACTCTCATCTAGCGAATCCGATCTAAATTTCACAACCTTAATCAACAAAAAGTAATATGCTGATGATAAATTTATTCCACTATTGTTTGGCCCTGTGTAAAATAATGTGGTAATATATTTTTCCATATTTAAAATTGAAATATCTAAAGAAACAGTGAGAAAATTGACGTATGCTCAGTATTGTTTACAGTAATTCTGAAAAAGTACATGCATCATGTTTATTATATGCACTGGGATTTGTCTATCTATTTTATTGTTTACATAAATAGCTTATACATCTGAGATATAAAACTCATAAACACTGCACCGAAAAAACTTAAAGTAACTTTATGAAAAGGTGCAATGATAAATTTAATTTAGTGTGACTAGAATTTGGAGTTGAAATTGTTCTTTTCGTGTTTGAATGCATAATTGTCTATAAACTTAATTTACTCTTTCAACTAATAATTTGTGCATCATTGAAGTTCGTATTAATCTTCCACAAGATGAATTTTAAAGTCATAGTCCTAAAATCTCCAGACACTTTAGTAGACTGGATAGTTGACAAGAGAATGACTCTTATTCTATAAATTGTTTTTGTTCTTTGTACCCATGGATACCTCTTTAATTTAAGCATTTGTGCACATGACGATACAGTTTCAGACGTTAAAATTTTCCCTGTATTCTTTTAAAATCTGATATGCTAACTGAATTTTCCAAAGTTTACAAGATAATAAATACCAATTTTCTTACCAAATTATTTTTAACTCCGTATTCCTCCTCTACTAAGCGCCAAGTCTCTTGAGAACACGGAATAAATTCATTAGGCATTAACCCTGCAGCCGAGCTCCATTCGGCAGCAAGATTTAAGCCTTTTTCGGCTATCGGTAAAAGCTTCCCAAGTCCAAATACATCAGCAGCATTTCTCACAGCATTGATGCCTGCATTTAGGCCACCCATTTGCATGCCTAAGCCCTGAAGCTCAGATAGCAGTGGAATACTATCGCGAGCTGAAAAATTATTAAAGCTAATTAGCACATTTGCCTAATGAAGAAAGATGAAAAAAGTGAGCTTCAGAAATATTTTACCAGTAGAATACTATTATTACAAGTACGTACCTGACCTTTCGATTTCCAGCAACATCTCTAACCTCTGGAAAGCAATTCATGAGTACCTGAAGTTTAGCCCCTAAACTGTGCCCCATGCCAAATAATGGCACATTCCGTAATGCTGTACTACGGATTTCAGTAAAATCCTCAAAATCAACTTCAAGAAATATATGAGAGCTGATGCGCATTTTACTTGTACTATTTGAAATTGAAGATATAATTTCCGAAAGAAATACTCTTGAGCAGTACTAATTGAAGTAAAAAAGGAATTCTAGTCTGATAGTGATTACATTTTTTTAAATAAAATGGAATATTATAATGTTCAATTTTACAAAAAAATTTGATGTGTGAAACAAAGGTGTTTCAAGTACCATAAAAGTAAATGATTGATAGAAATATAATTATAATGTGATACGCTGGTTCGAACTTTTAAAAATTTAATTTTAATTCAAGTTAAACATTTGTGAGTCACCTGCCATACAGAGCTTCAATTTCGTTATAGCATATCTTAAATTCTCGTGTAACATCGCAAGCCAGAATCTATAAATTTTCAGAACAATCGCATTACAGTCGGATTCACCTCTACAATAATATATAACTTGACGTTTAATAAACCTGATGATTGAATTCGTTTATTCGAAATGGGGTTGCAATGATGACAAAACCGGCTCTAGATATGCCCTCTAAAAAGGCCCCGTAAGTAGATTTAGGAATCGACCCAACAGCTTGGCCACCGACAAAGTGAATGATTCCCAGAGGAAGCTTAAGGCCTTTAGGTAGTAAAACGTCAACTCTGCCAAGTCGTTTCCAAATAACATCAAAGCCGTCCGATGAATGTAGTACCCCTATATCATTGCTATTGGTCATTAATCTCAAATGAGAAGATGAAGCTCTTCCATATTTTGTAATTGGTCGGTTCAAGTTCCGATTCAAAGTTGCGCATGAATCTCCTATACGAATATTTGGACTAGCAGAAATTCTACTTCTTGATGTACTCAATTTAAAGCCAGCCTTATGTACACGAGTTTTCATGGCCTCAATATACCTACCCGAAAGAAAAAGGTAAGCATATAGAAAGATGCCTAATAACATAGCCGCTAAGCAAAATTTTCAATTGTGAAAAATAATTTAGAATCCGAAAAAGATTCCAACTTGTCACAATGTTTACTCTCTATTGACTTAACATCATTTAGATTATTTGTTGATGACAGAGTGGATGGTCTCGATGAATTTTGAATCAACGACAGATTGTTTAAGATTCAACATGGACTATTTTTACATGCTTTCAGATTGAACTCAGCTAATCAGGAAATCTTGTAACTGTTTCTTACCTTGTTGTCTGAAGTTGATGCTGGACACTGAAAAGATTAGTTTAGCAGCAAAACCACTGCTGACATCAGCAGCAAAACCACTGCTGACATCAGCAGCAAAACCACTGCTGACATCAGCAGCAAAACCACTGCTGACATCAGCAG
>JAULBW010068222.1:22768-34895 GCA_032358265.1 Vaucheria bursata
CGAAAGGAAATGGCATCATTCACTGTACTTTAAATTTTTGAAATGTTAGGATAATACTAGCAGCAATATTTCCAGTAACCAACAAATACTATTCTCAGTTTATAAAAAGTAACTGTTCCCAATAAGCCCTCAGTAACCTCCGATCTCTCTCGAACCACCATCTAAACTCTGAAACAACAAGCAAGAATTTCAAAATAGTCATCTTTCTCTTGTTTGTTCTCAAGGTGCTCAAACTATAAACATATTGGCATCCATAAGAATTGAAAATACCTCAAAGTATAGTTTTATTGCTTTAAATTGTGATCGTTCCATGTAGATTTCATTTATCATTCTCAATTAATACCTTAAAATTTGGCATCTTTAGCTCCTAACAAACATTATCGTTATCCTACTTGAAAGTTTTCATGCACTTGTAATCACAAAAGTTTCACTCTAATCTCAATAACACTCATTTTTGTCCATATAAATATCTTTCAGTTTACAACATTCTCTCACAACCTCCTAGCATCAATAAGAACTTATTCCGTCGTAACATTGTATTGAAGGGAATGTTTTGGATCAATATTTATTTTACATGTTAAATCATGTTTGCCAGTATTCAGAGGCCATATTTTAACAGAAGTTTTCAATAGTTTGCTTGTCTAGTAATTGGCATAACCTAGGGTTTTAGAGTATAGATTCAATATGAAACCATCTGATGGTTCGTTTTATTGCTTCTTTGGAGATAAATGGAACAAATATTCATTACTTAGTACAGATATTTAAAATTGTCTCTATATTAGTCTTACTTGCTTCTAGATAGCAATCAATTCAGATCTGACTATGTGTCAGAAATGTGCCTATGGGAAGAAGGTAAAGCTAAACAAAACGAATGCACAGACTGAAGGACAAAAATCTGAATCACTAAGAAGAATTTTAACAAAAAACAAGGAGAAATTGATAAAAAACACTTATTATTAGATGTTCTTTCTGCCACAAAAACAGAAACAACATAGTGCAAAATAAATAATACAAATTAAGTCAAACTATGTGATGCATATGAACTACTGCTGCTAATACTATGCAATACAGTGCTAATTATGAATACTTGCTTCAAGAATATATAGCAAGGCATTTGTCTTAGCACTAAAACAGTATGAAACCATTGCTTGACTTAAACCTACTCGATTACATATGCTCAAGTCCTAACAGTTACCTATTTGCTTTTGTGGTCTTTAACCATTTCAAAGTCTACATCATGAACTTGAATACTTCTTTTTTAGGGAAAAAAATAATTGGATGAAGAGCTTAACATCAAGCCACTTACAGATATCTTTAATCTCCATGAGCCTAACAGAAATTTTGCTACCAACATACTAAATATCTTTGTGTTCTCAAAAAATCTTCTTGTTTCTGATAGAAATCCCTGCATCAGGTGCTAGTTAGCATTGTCCCTACTACTAGTGAAACTGAGTTATGAGTTTATACTAACAATATTTTTGATGAATACACTTTAATAGTTGTTTATGCTGATGATGCCTGTTATCATAGGTACATCTGGGTCAGCCATCCATAGGAGTGTAGTGCATATTTGAGTTTCTGTAGAAATCTGATACCATTGTTCCAATCTTTTGGATGTGATTGTTATCAATGATGTATCTGAATATGTACATATTTGTGATTAGTACTATTTTGACCAGAATTCGAACATCATCCATTCTCAATTTTTTTTTGTGGTCTGTCAAGGTACATTTGAAGAGTCATTACTGACCCTACTCAATCCAAATTATTTGATACCACAGTCATTACACTATACCAAAGGTCACTGGGAATAATCTGACAAGTTTGAGTATTGCAGACTCTATCATGCCGCATCCTTTCTCTACTCTTGTGGTTGCCAACTACAACGGTACTAAGGGGTAATTCTCTTGCACTTGCCTGCGTATCGAGAACTTCAAGATATTCTAAGGTATCCTCTATGCTGGTTTGCAGTGAAGTTGCATAAATACTTCGATGGGAAATATTTTCATTTTAAAAGTACACATGCACATATTTCAGAAGCTTTGGTGATTACATAATGCAATTTTATTGTATCCAAACAATTTTCCCAAACAATTAGATGATTGCCAGGAAATACCGAAATTCTAATAACCTTTAAAATTTTAACGCTTTAACTAACTATGGCAAGAAACTTTACTGAGACTAAGTAACATTAATATACATAATCTAATGAAGTCTGTTCTGATAGAAATCAATTTAAAAATGAACACAAATAAATGCAATCCATCAAAAATAGTATTCTGATGACTTAACATCAATCAAGCACGTAATATTATTTATAGAAAAGATTTCTTAAAATTATATAAAAGCCAGTAAGAACAGACTTTTCACAGAAAAGTATAATTTCGGTACAGTATTCCGCTGCATTGAAAATTTTAAATTTTTCATCTGATTCTATCTTCAAGTAGTAATAGTGCAACTTTCGTGGTAAATTTATTATTACCATCTCTCGAATGCACTAGAAATGTATTTGGTTTGCCTAAATGCATATCAGAAGCGATTCGATTTGGTTCATACCACGAAGTTTGTAATTAATTTTTTAATTCATCAGTTTAGACTCTTGATCACTTTATACAGCATAAAGTATTTCTGTTAAAATACACAGAGAAGCACTTCCCCAATTATAGTTTATTACAGACTTGAAAAGAATGTGCATCTTGGTAGAAGACTTTCTCAAGTACAAGACCCTTTGCAGGGGCGGGCGGAGCTTGACATCGGTCTTTCGGTCCACCAACCCATTCCCCTGTCTTTAGAGCATCTTTCACAATATTTGCATGCATTCTGCCAGATGATATAGCAATAATTGCCCCTACAATATGTCGTACCATCTTATAAAGAGCTCCATCGAGGATTATATTCAAATTTACATATATCACTTTATCGTCATTTTGCTCAAACGAATGATGCATTTTTATGGAGTAAATAGTGCGAGTAGTATTTCGCAATCCTCTCCCATGTGTTACATACTCTGCAGCAAGTTTGTCTGCTTTTGATGAAAATGCCCTATAAAACATTGTTTATTAAATAGCATAAAAATGTTAAGTTAGTAAAATGACAATGAGATAAATTTTAACAAGATAGACAATTGGTACTAGCTCTAAAATATGACTATTTCAAAAGCAAATGTCACGTTTTGTCGAAAAAGCGCAAGTATTAGCCCTTTCTACTTCAATGAATATTTACATACTTAAATTATATATCAGAAAATATATGAACTAGTTATGCATATTAGTTCTTTGCAGTGACAATTAGCTTTGAGCAGATTCGACGACAATCCTACTTTGCCTGATATTGTGATTCTAATCTGTGCTATTCGAATATATTTCGAAGTAACATTCACTTATTTAATACTTCAAACTAACTCCCTGCTCTTTGCGAAATCTGACTAAGTTTGAAAAAAATATTAGTAATTAATGTTAAAATGCTAACTATGAACATAGTCTGTATAATGTGACAAGTATGCAAACTGATGAATTGCCTTGCATGACAGAAAAAATATTAAAAAGTAAATTCTCAATTACTCATTACCTGAAGTCTTTAGTTCCAACAAACATCTGCCTGAATAAAGGGAAAAACAGTCGCATTAAATGGAAGCGAAAAAACGAAAGAATAGGATATTATCCACTTACAGTGTTTTTTCCATCAGTTCAAGATTCACAGGGTAAAGCAAGGGGGGAAAGCAGGTCCGCTGACGACCATCGAGAGGGTTCATAACATCTGCTAATGCGAAACGGTAAGTGTATAACTTCCCAGTAGAATTTGTATTTGCGCACCAAGGTAATCCCAGATTTGATTGATAAGGAGAAGGAGAAGGAGCCACACATAATAATCGAATGCGGACATCCTCTGGAAGCATCTGATTCATGCTGTATCTCAATGAAGAGATTGCAACTTCTTCATAAAGAGGTGAGTGCAAGTGACCCGTTGGAAGGTCAAAGTGGATAACCTTACATAATTACGAGGATAAAACGTGATAACGTATATAGATTTGATGCATCAGCAAGCAATGTAATTTTTACTGACCAAAAATCAAGGGACCAGTGGAATTAATTTAAAGAAATGACCTGCCCTCTAGCGTGAACCCCACTATCAGTTCTGCTTGCTCCAACGACAATAACACGATGCTGAAATCTTTGTTGCAGCACTCTTTCAATCTCTCCTTGAACAGTTCTTTGGTTTCTGGGCTGCAGCTGGAAGCCACAGAAATCTGTTCCATCATAACTTATCAAAGCTTTATAACGAATAGAATCTTTTCTCAAAAGTTCATCGTAGGTTGACATTGAGTTTTGAAAAGCGATAGCAGGTCGCCTAGCAAGAAGATAAGCACCAATGTGCTGAACAACCAATAAACTCGACGTTAGAGCAAATACCAAACCCAAATATAACATTCTAAGCTTATAATTTATAAAATTGATTTCTGAAAAACGTAATTCAATGCCATTAAGAAAAGTCGGAAAGGCAGATCTTTTAAGAAAAAATTTTTAAGCAGGCCTATTACTGGCACTCCTACCCTACAGGCCATTGAATGCATAGCCAACGATACTTACCTTTATGTTGGTTGTTAACTGTGGTACGAACCCTTTACCTTGACGCTGCCCCTAAACTATCGGGTAACCACTTTCTAACTAGAGGGGGCATGTCTTCCTCTCCTCTCCCCATGTAAAGTGGGCACAGGGTTCCCCATGCTTGGGCAACTAGCCCCAAATATATATCAAATTTTCAACAAAATCCATGTTACAAATGATTTCATTACTGATGCTTTTCAATGAGCAAAGAAGAAACAAAATCTCCTCCAAGCACTTTGACTTGATAGTTGGACAGATGTCAAATTATACTTCGTGCATGGATATAATTCGCTATGCAAGTTAGTTAATAATAATATACTTGATATTTTAGATCTACCATATTTCTAGAATTCCTATTTTTCTTA
This sequence comes from Vaucheria bursata, assembly GCA_032358265.1. NCBI lineage: Eukaryota > Xanthophyceae > Vaucheriales > Vaucheriaceae > Vaucheria > Vaucheria bursata. The sequence continues at coordinate 27,738 of JAULBW010068222.1, forward strand.
GTTTTAAAACAGGTTGTGCAATTAAAAAAATTACTGAACTTAGCAATATTGAATGTTCAGTCATATTCTCTCCAAAAGCCAAGGTTTCATCTCGCAAATTTGGACCTAAATGACCCCTTGTAATTATATTTTCATGTGCTGCTTATGTTATCAATGTGGCTGCTGAAGATATTTTCCAATGTTCTTCATGAATAGTTGATTTAAAAGGTGGTTGCAATATTATAAAATGTTGAGCATCATTTCAAGCATGAAAATTAGTTTGAAAAAATGAAAGCAAAGAAAACATGTCATGTACTTGAAGTCTCATGTAAAACTCATGGGATGTCATGGCTAAAGTTTGTTTTGGATAAAAGTCTTTTGAATCACCTTTTTTATAGGTAAAATATTACGCCAAGCCTTACTTTCATAATAAAAACTATTTGCCATTACAAAGGCACATGAATAATTTTCAATATTCAAAGTCATTTTTTTCAGAATGATCATTTGATAGTCATGTCAACCTATGCATTTATGTCAACCTATGTATGCATGTCAACATATGTATATTAGATCACCCAACAAATATTTGACAGAAACTCTTCTTGAATATCTGTATCTATTTATTAAATTTGATGTAATTGATAACCAGAATATTTTGTAGTACTATTGACTACATCTTGTACCCAGATATTTTGATAGTATTTTGCTCATCTTATCAACTTTATTTTTCTCTATATACATTTATTTTAGTGCTTTCTTGCAAGCTATTTATTACTAGAACTGAATAACATGTTGCTATTTCTTACAAGAACATCAAATTGTAATGAATTAGGTTCAAGCAAGAACTAGGCAATTGCCAAGAATTCTAGTTGATGAATGCATTGAAACACAAACAAGCTGCCTTTTGAAAATCAATATTGAAGTCCAAGCAACTTCTTAAGGTTGTTATAGCCCATTTTTAAGTGCATGGACAAATTTAATGTGAAGAATCTAAATGCTAGGATCAATCGGAAAAAAGAAAGACCAAATTGGCATTGATGATAAAGTTAGTGGAGATGCTGCAGACTATGTCTCTAACTTGACAAATTTTTACAATCTTTTTAAACAACAGGGGTGTATTTATGATGCAAGAAATAGTGAAGTTTCAAACTAAATTGACAATATCATTTATGACAAGTTGTAAATTGAAACTTTATTTTACTTTCTGTTTTCAAAATACTTCAGATATCTTCATTGTAGAACAAGATGGTGGAGAAAACAAAATTCTATTTGGAAAAGTTTCACTTTAAAAATTATTTTCATAAATTTCTTGGTTCTTGCCTTAAAGTAAGATATTGCTGCAACATACGTTTCCACGTTGTCAATTTTCAAAATCTGAGAAGCATCGAGAGCATTTCAAAAATCAATGTGCTTCAAAGTTCACTGCATAATGATAGCAAAAAAAGAAATACCATGTACTATGTGTCTGGTAAATAAATAATGATAATGATAAAAAAAACAGTAAACAATGCAAAGAAAAAAAAAGTAAAGTAAAACTAGTTTATTAATGATGAATAGTGAGAAAAGAGAATTAATACATTTAGAGTACAGCCAGAAAAATATACTACTTCTACTAAATATAAAAACAATTATAAAGATGATTAGAACGTAGAAAGTAGAATTAAAGTTTTGCAGCTGGATTCTTGATGATTCAAATTCTTTCTTAAAAGTCCCACAAAATATGATGCAAATAAAGAATGAGCCATAAGGTGTAAAAAAGTAGATTTGTAATTTTTTGTTAAATAAGGTCATTGTAAAATCTTGTTATTGCTGTGATGTGGCTGGAATTTAAACTATAAATTTAAAATGGTGGGCTTAAAATTGAAAAGAAAAACTGCACTTTAAATTGATAACATAAATATGATTAAAGTATTGAAGTGAAATGATAGTAATAATTACAGAAATCTTGACAAACTCTACTTTTAACCTAAAATAAAAAGACATTGTACAATAGATTACCAACTCTCTACCGGTCTGAACTAATTCTTGTCAGTTTTCTCTCGTATTTTCTTTATTATATTCCTAATATTGATAGAGTCAGCAAATTGCTATAATCTCCACTTCTCCACTACAAGGGCACCCACCCCTCAAAACAAAAACAATTTTTTATTTGCTATTCTTTGTACTTCACTCACTTACAATACAATACATTTTACATACTACATTGCTCTTTCTCTTGCTTGTTTGTCTTCCTCATATTTTAGCAATTTAGATACTGAGACTTAGACTAAACTATTTCTTTATTTTACCAGCCATATCGTGACTTTGATAGGTTGCCAAATAAATACTAGGTCTTTCGGCAAAGGAAGAGATTAAATTTCCTTTGCAACTTTACTTGCTTTTGGATTATCTGCTAGATTACAAAAAGATAATAACTGACCTAATAGAATTCTACTATTTTCTAAAAATATTAAATTGCAGTTGTGTGTACTGTAGAGAATTTTTGTGTTGCAACAATTTTCTAATTAACTTTTTTAGACCCTACATTCTGTAGCTGCTTGTTTTTTTCTAAGCAAATTTTTGTATTTGAACACATTTTACATTGATCAAAATTTTTTTTTCATTTTGATTGTTTTAACAACATTCTTCTCAACTGTTTGACAATTTAAGTCCCCCTCTATAATCTATTACAGCCCCAGCAATCTCGTTCAGGTTAATTCATCGTGGAATGTTTAAGTATCTAGTACTAAATTGCTAAAAATAACTTTAAAATGACAAAATTGGTGGTTCTACAGCAGAGTCATTTACATATGCGGAATAGACATAATACAAGCAAATTGAAATGCCATTGAGAAAGATTTAAATAGGTCCTAAATAATAAACTTACTAGCATTGCCCCAGTTACTATCAACAAAATAAGGAGTGGATTCGAATTGGTAAGCTCCTCCAAGTCTATTTTTCAAAAAAAATTATCTCTACTTCTAAATAAGTAGTTTAATTAGTCAATTTTACATAGACCAGGCCCACAAATTTGTTCCATGGAGGGGAATCTAAATTAATGCTTTCCCAACAAAAAAGCACAAAGAAAAATTCAAGTGTACAATCAGCAAGAAAAAAATGATAAATTTCACATTACATCCAAATAGAAATTTGAAGGTGATCAATATATTTATCAATAAATATGGATGAATTCCATGCTTAAACTGCTCCCCAAGCCACTAGAAAATGTTTAGATAGGCTGCATTATAAGATACATAAATTGTACACCTTCGTAGATATTTCGACATCCTATGTCACGATAACCTAGTTCTACATTATCTGAAATAGATTCTATGTTAACATCACAAATTGGCCACACAGCAACTCTAGGACTATCTTGGTATTCATAGTAACTTTGAAGCTGTTGCCTAGCACCTTGCTGTTGCCTAGCACCTTGCTGTTGAATATAGTTCCCATTTATTCGTACCCAAAAAATCATATTTTTAAAGCGACAAGCCCCATAACCCAGCTCTCTAACCTTCCAAAACAGTCGGTATCGACCAGGAGCAGGGATCGGCGTTATGCTCATAGAAATATCGAACCACCATATACTACGAATGTGCAGTTCAGTCGGAAAAGGCGTATCTGTTGATTGTACAGCAACTCGGGGAGCATGGTATGTTCCGGTCCATACTCCCCCTATCAATGCTGCAGAATAGAGAAATAATAGTTTGCAAGATCCAGCAGCTTCACAAACAGCAATGCTTGATGAAGTTGTGCTTAAAATTCCTGAAGGATTTTTCGTCAACTTCCGGATGAAATATCCCCATTTGGTGCTGGCATTATTTTCTTCTTCTTCGCGGAGGCGATTCCCAAAGCGTTCAAAAATACTGTTAAAGCTAAATGTTCCAGAAGAGATTCTAGGTTGGCTGACCGGTATGAACTGTCGTAAAGCTTGGACGAGACCGGAGTTATTATTGCACCGATCAAGCAGCAGTCCGTCGCTTGAAAGCACTGAATGAAAAGCTTTACATGCAAGTAGAATTGGTAACAACTCTTCTAAGCGAAGCCAACTAATGGCGATTGTCACAGATGTTACGTTGAGTAACGTCATCGTAATAATTTCTCGATTATTTGATTACTTACTACTGTAATCCATTCTAAAAAAGAAGAATGAAATAGATTTTTCAATGAGCAGAATCACAGAAATTTCATTGATGAAACTTTTGTATATTTTCCAATGTGCCAAACTGGTATTGTGATCCCAAGAGTTGTTTAGAATTAAACTGACACTAAAGGATGTAACTGGTGTATGATTTGGGATAAAAACCGGTTTTAGGTAATAATTTAAAATAATTACCGTGTAACTGGGGCATTTGGGGCACAACTGTATATGAATTGGTGCACTAATATTATCCAAATTTTTTGCTGTATTGCAGTTAACGACTTGGCCATTCTTAGTTTGAATTGTAGAAAAGCAGCAAAGAATTTCAAAAGAATCAAGAAAATGTTTAAGCTGCTCTAGGATTCATTCAACTCATTGTAAAATAAAATCTATATCCAAATGCAATTCATGTACAAAACTTATATGTCCACCAGAAAATGGAAGCTTCATCGGATAGAGAAACATGCAATACAATATCAGAAATTTCTAATTGGCATTTAGATAGAGTTAAGCAATATTAAAAAATATCTAATAATAATAAATGCTACACCCGTTGAATAATAGCATTTCGATATGTGTAAGCTTTATGTTGTCCATGAGATTAACCATAACAACCTTGTAGTCAAGAAATCCAGCAACATCTGTTTCCAGAATTTTTTTTTCATTGCAGTCTGGTAGAATTTTGAGATCCATGTCAGTTTTGAAATCTTGAAGATTCTGTTGATAATCATCATCCTTATCAATGTCTGCCTCCTGCTGAGTGGAGCTCAATGCACTTAGCCAAATATCAAAGGTTCAAATCTAACTTTTGCTTCTTTCCACATTATCAATATATTATTTCATTTCATTATCATTACCACTTGCATATTGCAAGTAAAATGGCAATTTTTCTGGTTGCAGCAAATTGTAAAATACAACATAAACACAAGGAATTTGTGCCAGAATACACATATTATTACATCCTAAATTGTGTTGAAAGAAGTGAGATAACTTCATAAACAGTAAAATACTACTTTCTGAGACTTGTTCTTATGATTCAAATAGGAACTTATTCTCACAGTCAGAACTGAAACTTCAGCATAGCAATAGGAGAAACGTACCACAGCTACAAAATAGAATTAACTCCCTTAGGGGTTAATTCCTGACACAAATTGACAACAAAAATTGAAAAAAACGAGAAAAAACTTGCCCAAGGATTGTTTCCCCTGTTTCCTGTAAAATTCTGATAAAACTAGTTTTACCACCACTGAAAAAAGTATTCTACTTTATGCAACTTAAATGTCCAAAGGATGAAACAAAAATGAAGAGTTTTGTGGGCACATATACTACACATATTGACATGATGTCAGGATAAAGATTTTTTCTGTGCTCATAAGCAAATATAATTTTAAAAGTTGGCACTAATCATCCTTCTATTTGAGGTTTGTTTAAAACTCCTTTAAAAACAAGTTTATGTTACTTTTATTGCACATAAAGTAAACTCTTTAATACATCAACTTCCATAATTTCAAAACTCTGTCAAAATTAGAAAATTCTTAAACTGTAGGCTATGCCATGACTACCAAATTTTCATTGTGAATTTTCTACACAATACGTTACATTCTTCTAGATTCCTTTAGTCATGGTCATCCACTTGCTGCGTTTTAGATTTTCCTTGTAGGTTTAATTTTTCTACTAAAAGCAATTGATTGAATAATATCATTTTCCATTCATTTTTGAGTGAAAGTTTGAGAATGCCAACTGCCTTTACTTGTTTATAAGTTACTCTAAATCTCAGCCTTTACTGTTGCATTCTACATTTTAGTTTTAATAAGCTCTCTTATTGTACAAGCACCATTTCTATATGCTTATGGGTTTGGAATCATGTTAAGGCTTTACCAAGCAAAATGTACGGAGTTTAAAGTACAATAAAAGTTTTGGCTCTTTACTATAGGCTGTAAGAATTATGAAACATCAGAATATTAGTTTGAGGTAGGGACTTTACTTGCTTCACTGAAGTTTTTACTCTAATAGTGATTTCCTCTTTTTGGATTGATAGTATTTTGGGGACAGTTTAAACCCAACACACAACTCATGCATGAATCAACCAAGAAAGTTTGCACTGGAGTTTCAGATTTTTCATCTTCCTTTAATTATCAGCCATTGTCTTTTTTTGTTGTAGAGCTAATAAGTAACCTAAAGCTCCTCAGTAATTGTAGGCCAGAATTTACAAAGTTATTACTCTAAATATTTTTTTTGCATGATGCACTTCTTGCATTTTAATAACTAATGCAAGGAAGTCCAACTATTAGGAAAATACAAACACAACAAAACATAAAAGCAGAAATAGTATTTGGTATTAACCTACATGCATTGCTGAAAGTGAAATAACTTTTGCAGCACACAGAACATAGTAGCATGAAGAACAGGGTTCAGTTCTCTGAAGTATCTTGGAACTGAAACTGAAATCAAACTGAAACCAAGCTGAAGCCAAGCTGAAACCGAACTAAAACCAAACTGAAGCCAAAATTAAAACATGAAAAAATTATAGTGCAGCAACAGAATAGAACTAACTCCCTTAGGTGTTAATTTCTAACACCCATACATTTATCTGCATCATCTTCTTTATCTGCACTAAATTATTATTGTCCCTACTTCCATGATAAAGTATTTAATTAGATTGTCTGTAATAGAAATTATGCTCATGTTTGCATCAAACTAAAACAATGAAGCAAATGCACCCTGTGTACAATTCCATTTTGACCAAGCAGTTCTACCACCTAAACTTGATAGCTTCATTTCATGTAAATCTTATTTGAATTAGAAGGATATTATGTTAACTCCTCAAATAAATTCTGCTAACAGTAGACAGAGTTTTAGCAACCCTATATTTCATCAGGCTGTTAATCAAACTTCTGATTTTGTTTGTAATATGAAGGCAAAATATTTCCATTAAAAATATATTAGTAGAATCAAAAACAATTTTGTTTGATAACTCATTGTCAGGAATTAACCCCTAAGGGAGTTAATTCTATTTTGTAGCTGCGGTACGTTTCTCCTGATGCTTTGCTGAAGCT
>JAULBW010068233.1:0-34767 GCA_032358265.1 Vaucheria bursata
ATGAACGAATCTAGTTGAATTGTGTATTGCAGCTATAAAAGAGAATTAACTCTGTAAGAGGTTAATTCCTAACATCATATCATTAAGAAGATATAATAAAAAATGGCAAGCAACAAAAAGCTAAGACCATTTCAAAATATGAGACAACTAGAGCAATGCTTCAGTGCCTGGAATCTTACAAAATTTTGCACAAGAAGCTGTTATAATTTTAAAACAATGGAGTTTAAATAATTAATAAGTTGTGTCAAAAGGAAATAGTAGAGATTAGCAATCAAATCCTACAAAGGCTGAATTGTATTGTAAAAATAATATTTATTGTTACTCAATACTGCTTATCACAATATATTATAATAAAATATATATTGCTCTATCACATTTTAAAGTTGTTTGACTGTGGCACAGATTTATAAAATTGTGCCCTTGATAATACACGTGAATAGCCAAAACAGTCAAGATTTGAAATGTAGATCTGAGCTTTTGAATAGAAATTGAATTTTAGGCTGAATAAGAAAGGAATAGCAGGAAATAGTTACCGTAGAAACTAACCAAGTTGATGCTTTTTATAATTTCACATTTAAAAAGTGTAATATTTTAGCTAGAAAATAATAAAGGACATTAAACAAGCAATGATAATAGACGCTTAGATGTAGAAGATTCAAAAGAAAACTAAAGGAGGTTACATAAACTATGACAGTTCGAAAGTAATAAGGGTTCCAGTATAATTGCTCAGTAGTTTCAGGTGTCAAATTGTTAGTACTTAAGCAGATATAGTTGCACGGGTTTAAATCAAGCAACAGTTCTAAACTCTTTTCAGTACTGTGATAAGTGCATTGTTGCATGTTTTGTAGTAAATATTCATAATTAGTACTACATTGACAGTAGCAACAGTAGTAGTCCAAATGATTGCATAATTCAACCTAATTTGTGTAGTTTATTTTGTACTATGTTGTTTCCACTTCAGTGACGGAAGCAACATAATAATACGTGTTTCCTGTTAACTTCTTTTCTGCTGTAATTCATCTTGGTGGTTCAGAATTTTATCCTTGTTTTGGCTGTAGTTTCATCTTGTGAGCTTAGCCTTGTTTTCATTTGCACATTTTGATAGCAAGTTTGTGGCACAAATGCTGCAACTGAAATTAAAAGCTGCAGTCATTCAAAATGCAAGTGCATGAAGCAGTAGTAGGTACAAAAAGTTAACAGAAATTGTTAAGAAAACAGGTAGAAAAATCAACTACAGAACACATGATGCTTAAGAAGTGTTATGTATGTATATTACAATGAATGCAAATCAAAAAAATAAACTAAGCAAAGAAGGAGACCCTATGCTGTGAAACTAACTAGGAGAAAATGTACAGAAAGCAAAATGTATCTTTCATACTCTTCTATGATTACAATTTATGTGTTTCTTATTCAACAAAAGATGAGGTTTCTGTCAGTAGGTGGATCGTTTGTAGAGTTTTTGACAGTAACTAAGACATTATTTTAGTCTTCAGCAACAGATGGAAAAGCCTTATCAGATACATGTGAAAAAGTTATTAAAAACATAAGCCAATTTGCAGTCCTCCACAAAGTCTTAGTAATATGTCAGCAATGTGGTCTTCAATGGATATGCATTTAACATAATTGCATTAATTGTATAAATATTTTCAAATGCAGTAATATTGAATATCAATACGCTCCATCCTTTGATTGTTGATATTATTTTTGACAAGGAATATAGCACTAATATTATCTTTGAATAAGTTAGCAGGAACATGCTGATAGGCTTAAAAATGAGTTAATTGACTGCCAAGCGCCATTGCTTCTTGAGCAGTATTACTTAATGTGACATAATCAAATTCAGTGTAAGAGATTATAGTAGCTTGGTGTAACTTCAATAATCAGGTAGTCAGACTCCAGCTAAAAAGAAAAGGAAAGCCCAAGTAGATAGTCTAGCATCCATATCATTCGTGCAGCTTGCATCAGTATAACAGTTGAACATTGGTATAGCAGTATTAATGATGTATTTTGGGAAGAATGAGTGGGATTATAAATTTTATTTGAAATATCTAAATACACATCTAGCAGTCACAAGCACTAAAAAGTGTTTGAAAATTATATGGATCAAATTGGACTTTTTCTAGATTGCTTTTCAAAGGAAAAGTTAGTTGAAGTTGGTTAGCAAAAGGTTCAGTTGATTTCGAAATGGTTGGGCGAGCAAGCATGATCTACATAATCCATCTTACAAAAACTAAATCATTAATGTTTCTCTTAATTCTTGCTTAACTGGTTAAAACTACTTTGCTATTGCAAAATCAGCAATCAGTAGTACCATAGTGAGATATAACTTTGAGCACAAGAAAAATTCAAAAATTCATACTTAATCTCATAAATATTTGCTGGTATATAACCATTCATCTTCCTTAATTTAAATTCTAGTATTGAGCAGCGTACTGTAAAGACGCATTGCATGTCGCATACAGAGTGAATTCCTTTGACCATGTTCATCCTGCACAAAACATTAGAAGTAACGCTACATCCTTCGATAATTTGTATGCATTAGTATCCGGTAAATCTAGTACATGCATTGATATATTCATATAGGGAGCGAATTCTGTAAAACACTTTCATTATTGAAGGAGAATTGTGGTGTGCAAACTTTGAAATTTCAATGGATAACATCAATGGGTTATTTCTATTGAACTCGAATTAGTTGGAAAGTATAGAGATTTAAAATTAATGACCACCTATGCATAGATAAGATTAAAAATTTACCATAATAAAGCAAGCTTATTCTCATTGTGTAAAATAAGAACACCACAACATAAATGTAGCATTAAGACATCGAAATGAATCCTTGGAATTCTTTGCTAAGCAACCAGAATGTAATTTTCGTGCGCTCTACTATACGGAGCGGCTACGGTACTCATACTCAATTTAACGATATTGAAAAGTTATTGAGTCAATATGATAAATGATTAAGTTCACTTCATATGGCTGTCTTCTGTGGAACACAAAATGGAATGTCTTAAAAGTTTTAAAATCTGAAGTTACACCTCAATGCCTTCTCTCTCTATACCACCATCATATCTCTCATACTTTCATCATTCAATTCTTCTTCCTCTAGTATACAGATATTCCCTTTTCAATAAGCTTTCCCACAAGTTGAATTCAAAACTTTGTAAATTACTTCAAACTTGAATGCAATTTGTCCAATTTGATTGCCAGTTTATCAAAGTCGAATGCCACGTGTCAAAATTGCTTGCCAATTTGCCAAAGGGTAATTGAGAAAAATGTATAAATTCATGCATAAAATAGTTCTTTCCACCGGCGCTAGACAAATATAGATAATATACTATAAAAATAAATTTGACCACTAGAAGTTCAAATAATTATTAATATTTGAATATTACTTACATTAGCATTAGTAACATACTGACAACTGAATGCTAATCTTATATCAGTAGTAGTATATTGAATAATAGTCCTGTATCATCACAAGTAAACATGATTAAATGTAGTGAAAGTACTATTTACACTTTTATTGATACGTCTGAAGAGGATTTCCTTGTGACATATTCTGAGAGCTAAATATACAAAGTAAGGCGAGAAAGACTTAAATTGATTAAAAAGTCAAAAAACAAAATTTGAATGCATTATAATGGCCATTTGTCTATATGTATGTATATAGACTTTTCTAGTTTATCTGTAAGCCACCAGTATTATAATTTGTAAACTAAGCAGTCATTTCTACCATAATAACATTTGAGCTTGTATTTTTGGCAAATATCTATATTCTGCTCATACGCAATTCACCTATATTAGCCTAACGCTGGTTTCTACTAACCAAAAATTTCAATTCGAGTACTGTAAGACTTCTATGATGATTTGGATTACTGATATATATATGCACATTCAATTTTATGAATATCTTAAAACCTACGGGATAAATGTTGAGGGCTGAAATATTTCACGTACCTTGTAAAAATTGCTATGCCTTGAGCTGTGCATTTGTCCATTGAAGATGGGTATCAGGTTTCTCGATACGCCAGTGCTCATCAGGGAGCTCTAGTACCGAGGTTGATCCCTTTTTCTTTAGGTATTGCGCAACTAATTCAGCATCACTTATCGCTATAATCTTTGCATGATACCATTTGCCATTGTAATTAACTTCCAGCTGCAGAGCAACGAAAAGTAAACAAATTTCGACGGACTTCTATATATATATACAGGCATCAAAATAAATTTGAGATATTTAAGTATGACCAGTTCCATTTCATGAACTTTTCATGTGCATTACTTGCTCTTTCTATCTTATTTCATCTAGTTGTTGATGGGCATCCGAAAAAGGCCATTAGCCTGTCAATCTCAGTTTCATTTCGCATTGTAAGTGTTTTATTAGGTATAAAGCTTAAAAAAATATCGTCGCATCAATTGTAAATTCTCTCTGCAGGTCTTTACAAACCTTTGCATTTAATTGAGCCCACTCTTTCCCTGGAACGTACACGTGCAGTGGCTTTATCTCTGATTTTATATCTACATTTATGTCTATCACTGATTCTTTGTGGATAATACCATCGTCGTATTCGCATTTCATGTCATCGTGAGGCACTGCGAACTTCGGAACATTAAATGTTGGCTCTTTACGTCTTCCATTATTTTCTTTCTTTGACGACTTCAAACTGCTTTCTGAGTCTGAGCAGTTGGTAAGTTGATATCTCTTTTCAATTTTTTGTTTCTTTTTTTGAGGACTATGTTCTTTTCTTCTACTTGACCAAATCATGTCTAAATAATGCTCTTGAGTCAACATTTCACTTCTATCAATGACAATTCGAGAAATTTGCAGATGCGCATCTCGGTTCCGCTTTTCAATATCAGAAACATCATCTGACATCTTGATGCTTTTGCAGTAACTCTCTGCCGCAATAATTGAAGAGATATTTTGCCTGGCGTGTCTGTAAATAGTATGAATAAGAGCGGTAGCATTGCATAATTCGCCAAATTCATCATCGACCGAAGGATAAAATTTACTTAATCTACCAAAAAGAAGATTTTTTTGAAAGTGCGAAAGGTTCTTACATAAATACTTAGGGACATCGCTTTCTAGTCATACGTTCTAGATTGTGGTTCCAAGTAATTGCTTTAGGCAAAAATCAGGTATGCACAAGTTGCAAGCTGATAACTGATGATGCAACCCTGCATTTGTCTTTAGATTCTTCTCATGTATATAGGATCATGAAGTGTATAGCTTTTCCCTTCTTTGTGCTAGCGAGTCTACAAATCTCTTGCGCGTTTGCACCTCCATCTCTCACTGCGGGGAATCGTCTGGCCTTACGCCCATATACGTCAAGCTCTTTTCAATCTAGAGTAAACCCGTTGTTTGCTTCGAGCTCTATTCAAATGACTTCAGCGACGGAGCTTGCAGTCCCTCATGGAGGGAAACTCGTTGATTTAATGCTTAAAACTTCTGCTGAGAAACAGGTGCGAGAACGCTTCAAATTTTTATCTGTGAGCAGGTTGCTGCGGCGAATGAAAATTCTACGTATCTTTTTTTCACAAAACGTCTGCGAATCATTAATAGGTCATTTAATATTAGTTGAAATTTCATCAAACTGCGTCATGATTATTTCATTAATTTATATTAAATCTTCTTGAATAATTAGCTCCGCATTTATATAAGTCCACGGATTTTGCACTCATGATGGCAGTTTTTGTTTGGATTGGAATACTTTTTATATTTTTCTTACAGTCTAAACTATTATTTCTACTGATGTTGTAGGAGGCTATCCTTTCTTGTAACAAGACACTGACTCTCTCTCCTCGTCAATTGTGCGACGTAGAGCTACTCTGCAATGGCGGACTCTCTCCTTTAGAAGGATTTATGACTGAAGCAGAGTATAAAAGTGTGGTAAGAATGCCACTTCTTAGTTTTTTTTAATAATATTAAAGTAATAATGATTCCACACTCGTTGTTAATTTTACTTTACTGGATTAGAATTAAAATTACTGTGTTTTTGTAGGTGGAAAATATGAGGTTACCTAATGGGCTTCTTTTCGGCCTTCCTATTGTTTTCGACACTGATTCAGAAGATGTATTAGCTGGAGACAAGATTCTCCTCAAGCAGGTTGGTTAAATATGGCATGTGCCTTCTGTTCTATGTAATGGTCAAACATAAGATATTATCGTGTGGGAAACAAATAAGCATCATTTCCATGTTGTAACGTTCCAAGAATCCCTAATGTTAACGTTAAACATCTTTGTAGCATAATTTATGTTGGCTTTAATTTTATTTTTTCTAATGTCATGTATATTTTGAGAAATTTTAAATTGTTAAGTTTATGTTTTTATCAAGTTTTGAATTTTATTCATTTGTATTTCACTTATATATTATCTCAAGGATGAAAATGAATTGGCTATAGCTGTTTTGACAGTTTCTGAAGTATTTACCCCCAATAAACCACTAGAATGCTTAAAATGTTATGGTACATCAAAACTTGAACATCCGGGAGTGCAAATGGTTGCCATGGAACGTGGAAAGTGAGTCGGTGCATGCATACATTCATTTGTCGATAATTATTTATACCGATGTACTAATGTTCTGACTGAAAAACTTTTTCATGATAGGACTGTGAATTTTACTTATTTTCAAGCATTTTATGACATCTCTTTGTGATAAATCAAATTCATACAATCATTCACACGCACATATATATATATTTATATATTACACTATTTGAATAGATACTATGTTGCCGGGAAATTGGAAGGATTGGCAAAACCTGTGAGAGAATTCGATTGCAAAGGACCTGCTGAGGTAAGTCATTGTGTTGAATATTATTATTCATTTAAGTTTCAAATTAACAATAGTCTGTACGTGCTTAACTGAAATTGCTCGATTCCAAAGTATGCAGTGCATTTAGCAATTTTGAGTACTATATTCAGTGTTTGACAATGGATTCACTAAGTTGCTTTTTAAAAGTGGAAATATCAATGCCATGAAAGTCGAGTTCAGGTATTCTAGTGCTGCATGCATTGGAGTACCTCTGTCGAACAGTATTTTTATGTGTGGCAGTTCGGAATACTAAGAATTGTAATTTTCTTGTCATGCCTAAACTCAATCTGGGGCAGACAGAACAATCCTAATTTTTACTGTCGTGACTCGACATGTTTGTGTTGCAATTTGGTAGGTTGGATATTATTCTGTATCCTATGGTTATACAAGTAAATCAACATATTTTTTCAGCATAATTGCTGTAAATATTCATGAAAACTTTCCTTCGTGTGGAAGGGTTATGTTGATGATTTGAAAAGAGTAATGTGAATGATTTTTGGTTTTGGACTAGGAATAAATGGATGAATTCATTGTATCGGTCAACTCAGTAATATGAAGTGGCCCAAACAGAGTCCAGAGTAGGCTTAGTTTGAGTAAAAATTGAGTTGCAATGCCTCGGCAAATGCTAGGATTATAATCACCAAAGCTAATGTCATTTACACAATAACTGTATTTTGAGTCAGTTGTTGTCTAAATGGCCAGTAACTTAAATTCACTAAACATGTTTAAAACAGCAATAATAAAACGTCCCGAATAATCGGTTTAGCAAAAATAACTTTCTAGAGCCAAAAGACAAATTTGATCTTTTCAGCAGATTGCTTAGTGAAATTTATCTATATTTGCATTCCCTTTTAATCGGTTTCTGTTGTTCTTCACAATTTTGTGTCTTGACACCGGAATTTTGTTCCAAATGGAAGTTCACACTAAATTTTGCGCATATTAATTTGAAAGGAATAATTTTTTGTGTATATTTCTATTACTGTGACCTTTCGTTTGAAATAAGATTTTGGGGACAGCGTAGACATCTAATTCTTTACCATCGGTATGTATGTATGTAACTATGTAGGTGCGCTCAGAGCTTCCTGTAGGCAAGGATGTAGTTGCTTTTCAGTGCAGAAATCCAATCCACAGAGCTCATTATGAGTTATTCACTCGGGCTCTTGTTGCCGAAAATGTTGGAAGTGATGGGGTCGTTTTAGTGCACCCCACTTGTGGGCCTACACAAGATGATGATATCCCCGGCGATGTCAGGTTTGTCATAACAAAATTTTCTTAGAGGGCAGCATTTACCTCCTATCTTTAAATTGGGCTTCACACATCAACCAATAGATATGACTGAAACAAAAAAAGAATAGGGTTCTGATGTAAAAGAATACTTCCATAGCTTCATTAGAAGCTCTAGACTCGTTAGAATTGGGGGCACCAATCATCAGTAAAGCCATATGTGGAAAATGAGGAAAATTTGGTATGTGCTTACACATGCTGTATCTGCATATTGTTTATTGAATGAGATCAAGTTGAGATTAGTTTAATTCTGCATTAATCTTATGCTTCTAAATTTTTGTTCGTTCCATATTACTTTCGCCGCAACTCTTTTTTAAAACTTATGCTAGATGCAAATGATGTATTATAATATTTAACTTATTTCTCCTGGAAAACATGAAATCGGAATCGACAGGTGTTACCTTAATTGCAAAACCATGTGGAGACCTTTTGGTTCAAATTTTAATCCATGTGCGGAAACTCTGAAACAATCAAAATGTTGAATTAAAATATATCATGAATTATTCATTTAAAAAAAATTAAATTATTTAATGTTCACATATACATAGATACCGAACGTACGAGGTTCTTAAGGCGGAGACTGCTAATCCTAGAATCAGGTAATAAAATTTGTCCTTTCTGAAACCTCAAAACCTATAAAAAAATTTTATTCAATGCTTCACTTTTAATTGGGCTTGAAGTTAAGGGGATGCAAAACGAGATAACTGAATAAAAGGAAAAATAACCAGACATTCAAAAACAAGAATAATGAAAAATTATCACTTTTGAAATTAGAAGATATAGTTCATTAATTTTTATTCTCATTTTTTTTAATGGCTTTTTACTTAATTAACATAGTAATTCATTCCAGATATCATAGCTTTGGAATATATACTGAATGCTGATTGAAACTAATATTGATACATTTAATGTTGATCATTACGAACTTTCAAATTTGTAATTATTGTATTTAACTCTGTGATAATAAATTGAATCTTCATGTAAGGTTCAAAAATGTGCGTCTTTTAATTCAATAGCTACTTTTCAAATGCTGCTAGTGCTTTTTCTATGAAAGAGTTTTATGCGTCCCACTATATCATTTTCTTCCAAATCACTAAGACTTTATAAATTAAATTTTTCCTGTACATATAGTATCAAAATACGAATAAAATTCATCGATGTATTTCTAGTCAGCTGAATTAACCATCGCATGTGCTGTTAGCTCAACAGCGCATGTTATTGTCTACATTGTATAATATTACCAATCATTTAATATTTATTATTTTTGTAAATATAAAACCATTAGATGGGCATATTTGCCCTATTCCATGCACATGGCTGGTCCTCGCGAGGCCATTCAGCATATGATGATTCGAAAAAATTTTGGATGCACGCATTTCATCATTGGACGTGACATGGCAGGGTCTAAATCTTCAGTCACCGGGGAAGATTTTTATGGGCCATATGGTACGTACTTTTATATATAACTATATCCGCCTAATTTCACTCCACCCTTAGAATCCCTCCTGTGGCCTCCTTTGAATTCTTGTTAGACTTAAACATGGTGGGGGGAGGGGGGTGGTAAAAGTCCTATATAATATACCGAAGACTTTAAGAACGAAGGCACAGTAAATAAATATGTTTTTCTTCCCCTCCTCTTCCTTTCTTGGCACTAGGATTTGAGTTTATTCACTTAGTCATTTCTCATAAAGTCTCAATTCAGTCTTCAACGAATTCCGATTTATCCACTAATTTAATTTTAAAACTCAAAGAAAGGAAACCGAAATTTAACCTTTGAACAAAAATGAACTCATTATGAGCGAAAAGGCATTAATTAAAGTGTGTGCTTTTTCATTCAAATCCTCATTCATTAGTGCTTTTTTGTAGTATTTGTTACACATTCACTGTGATTTCTTTTTGCAGAATATGAACACGTTAAATTGGCTGCAATTCATTCCTTATCGAATTAGATGTATACTCGAATGTATACATTGAAAAGGATACAGTTTTTTACTAATCATAGTATATCGTATATTCATGCCTTTTGAGTAAGATTTCACCTTTAGAATATATATATATATATATATGCATTCATATTTAAAACTGAAAACATGAGTTAAGCAGTATTTTTGCCAAGATATCATTTTTTAGATTATATATTTAATAATTTCGATAGGTCCAACTCAAAATTGCCAAATATGATATGAAAAGCCGCACGATGAGAGAGTAATGATTTTGAAATTATTTTTTCTGTCTTTTCAATTTTGTCTAAAGAACTAAATTTTTTATGATAAATGCGCTGACACTAAAAAGACAAAAAGAAATAAGAACACATGTACAAATGTGATGAAACTTGAATTAGCCCGAAAAACTCATAGGCAGATATGGTCGGATATAATCTAGAGTGCACTTCATTATCCTTGACAATTTTTTGCTTTTACAGAGGCTCAAGAGATGGCCATGTCTAAATCTGAAGAGCTTGGCGTGAAGTGCGTTCCCTCTTTGAATCTAGTATACACTGAAGAAAAGGGGTACATAACAGCAGATCAGGCCAAATCGGAGGGCTTTTCCCCCCTATCCTTGAGCGGCACTAAATTTAGAATAATGCTCAGAGGAGGGGAAGATATACCTGAGTGGTTTGCCTTTAAATCAGTGGTACAAGTGCTTCGGGAAGCCATCTGAGATTTGCGTGAATAATATCCATGAAATTATTTGACAATACTGAGTATTTATATAAATTTACAATTTTTTTCAATTTTAAACCCGGTTCGGTAAATCCAGGCAGCTGACATGTAGCAGAGCCGCTTTTTTGTGACTTTATTCTCAATACAATCACATTTTTGAAATCGATTCCTTGCAGTATTTGATATAAAAGCTTAATATATTTTTACCCATTACATAGCTATTCTTTTTTAAAATCGTTACAAGCAGTTCGTACTATCATAATCATAATGTTCTACGAATTACCAGGAATATGTTTAAAAGCCAGAATTGATTACAGCAAATGAAATTATCATCTTCTAACTAATTTGAGGATGGAGATTAAATAGAGCTTCTGTAATTTATGTGAGTATTCTATATTCCATGTCCTTACAAATTTGTAAATGTTATTCTATCCCTAACAATGTTAACATCTTTATAATCGATACTTTCAATTGTCCGCATGAATCAGTTTGGGCCAATTTGTGGTGGAGTTCTTATGTGGGCTAGAACTTATTCTCCCTAAGAGCTGAACAAATTGAGGTTTTTACGTACATTGGTGAATTTACTTACTGTAACTTTTTCTTTGTTTCTTACTTTATTTATTGAACATGGCTGGAACTCTCTTTAAATTTTTTAACTGAACGCCTCTTATGCTGATGAGGTTACAAATCCAAGTTCATCTATTTTATCGACAAACTTTGATATGCTTTATTTGAATATATTTTGTATCATATATGAACTGTATCGAGTTGTAAATATTTGCAGTTGTAAACACTGTTGAACAAGTTGGTTGCTTTTCTTTAAGCTGACAAATTTTATATTTTGAAAGCTGATGAATCAACTGACCATCTCAAAAATGAGCCTCATTGTCGGATAATGCCTTGGTCTAGAAGTTGGTGGTCGTTGATTGAGTTCAGCGAAAAGAACATTTATACTTTTTTAAAGTCATTACAATTCACAACAATTGTAGCTGCTATGTTGGATAGATGATTACTGAGCAATATGAAATATATCTGGACTTTTTCTTTAGCCAGTTATTTATGTTATGAATGACTTATATAAGCAATAACATATCTTGCAAAGAATTCTTTTAATGATCATAGAAGATATGATTTATTACAATTGAGTTAAGAAAGTTAGATAACAAGGACTATTTACTTTATCAATAACCTAAAAACTCATTTTTCTTCAGACACTTGTTGTATTTGTTACTGTTGACAGTTCTTTTGTCTACTGTTAGAACTGCAACTGTTCTCTAGATCCGCATGTTCTAGATTGTTCTATTTTATACATTCTGTTCCATATTACTTTATGATGTTCCACAAATCAACCAAAGGGAATTTATCTAGTCATCAAGTTTAAGCTGGTCATAAACAATTCTTTTATATTTTATGTCCATATTTTCATTTCATTACTGAAAACAAACATACATAATACATGCACGCAAAAGTTAATACACTTTACTTTCTTTCCTTGTTCTTTTTGTTGCTGTTGGTCCATCTCCATTGCTATATCAATTTTTCTTGATCTATTCTCTTTTGCTTCTTGAACTTCTTGTCTCTTGCAAGCCTTAACATCTACTTAGTTTCCTATTTGGCACAGTTGGTGCTTATTACAATTTAAAAAGATACAATTTGATGTAGTAAACCAGCTTTGTTTAAAACTATAAACATTAGTAAGATTGGCAGTTTTAGAAGTTTCTGAACAATGCGTAATTATTCAGACATATAATACAGTTGGCAGATGAATTATCACCACATTTTCTTGTGCTTCTGGTTTTGGATTCTGAAAAAAATTTGTAGTTTGTTTGCTTTAAACTGGTTCATTTTTTCAACAGCAAGTTTAAAATTGTTTCTCAAGTGATTGAATGTCACTTCATAGAAATAAATTGCTCCATATTGCTTGCAATATTTAATGATGGCACATCATTTTCTGGCTGTACATGTCACTTTAGCTATATTTTCTCAATTAGAGCAGTACATGTTGATAATAAAGAATTTTCCATCTATTTATGAATATATATTGGTACTGCATTATGATCAATGTTTCTCTTTTGCCATCTTTGTAGAAGTAGTTTCTAACTCCGAATTCCTGTGCAATGACTCTATGAGTTTGGTTTCCATTTGGTACAGCTACAGAGGTGATAAATTTTAGTTTCACTCTTTTACACATGCACTTGGCTGCTATCTTGATAATTACCCAACTTAATGATTGACAGAATGTTGGCATTTTCTCCAATGCTGAGTTAATTTTGCATATATATATATATTTGACCACTAAAATGAAAACATGGACGTATTATTTTTTGACAGAGGGGTAAGAATAGATGTGTATCACTAAAGTAATGTTCATATCTGTGCTGGCTTTTCACTGCACTGAATTTCTCAACATGCTGACTTTTTCACTATGCTGGCTTTTTCTCTGTGCTGACTTTCTTTCTAGCTTGAGTCCGATGCAGAGAAATTATTTTAATAATATTTTCCTTTCATATTACATCATCTATAAGAATCTAAAATGTCTATTCAGAGATCTTAGGTGTAATTTTGCTTTTTAAAGCAGTTTTTATATGAAAACTATTTAGCCATCATACTGCCCATGCACCTTGGAGTTTATTCTCCAATTTTGTAAAATGCACCAGTCTATTAAGTCCATGTGCGTACCTTAGTCGTACTACTGCGGTAATTTTTCTTGACCGTGGGGAGTAAAATACATCGAAAAATTGGTTTAAATCATGAACAATTTTGATACCATAAAAACCTTTGCAGTGTCATGTGTTCAATAAGGCGACTTTATGTGCTACTAAAACTTTGCAGCACTTCTACGGTAACGCAATTTTCCTTCAATCTTCATTCATGCTCATTTGACACCACCCGACCTGCAGTTTTTATCTCAAAAGAGTTGTTCATGCGTATCTATAAAGCTTCGTTTCAGGAAATCCTTATCTAGTACTGTGAATGCAAATTCCTAAAAGCTACGCAATAGCCCAACCTACCAATGCATGGATAGATACAAGATATTTTAATAAAGCACTTTTCACTGCTGTTGCCCTAGCGTGCTTAGGCACTGGAATTATAATCATCCACCGAAATCGTGCTAGAGAAAAGAGGGAACGTGTCATTGCTCTACTTCAGCTACTTGAAAATTGGCAGCATTCTGGAGTAGAAAATCGAGTGAAAGTTCTTGATCTGAGATCAGAAAAAGATGTTGAACATAAGCGTATTCGTGGAGCACATTGCATTAGCTATCGCACATTGTGGGAAGAGAATCGTTGGTAAGAGTTCTACTATTATTTCCAGGCTTAAAGTAACTTTTTCCGTAATATATTCAGTTCAGTCCAATAATATTTATCCATATAGAATAACTATGATGTCGTTGTTGCATGGTAAAAAATTATACGTTAGGCATGAATTGCCGGACAAGCATGAACCACTAGCATTAGTTCTTCCTAGTTCCGAAAGCAAAGTCCCAGAAATGGAAAACAGTGTAAGGTCAAGGAGACCAAACATTATTTGGGTGCTCACCGAATCAGACTTGGAGGGCTGGAAGTGAGTTTACATTAAAACAGCAGCTAGATATCAATAGAGTTGGCTTTTTAATTTACTTACATTAAGATGGAAAAAATACAAAAATACAGCCCTTTGCACACTTCTAATATTTAGCAATGATGACATCATAAATTGAAATTGGACAAAGTACATTTTTTTGCTCTAGTGCAACAGATGTTAAATTTCAAATATGCAACATGCCCGACTTTATTGATAAAAAATTGATTGTGTAGAAAAGTTTAATTGACTGTGCCACTCATTTTTCAAACTTTTGGTATGAGGGTATGTACTGACCACTAAAACGATGGCCTTGCAATTCTTTTCAATGAATATTTTAACTCGTATTTTAATCAAACAAATGCTGATGCAAACTTTGTAAAAAATTTAATTCTAGATACCAGCTATAGCTCAAAATGGAACCAAAGACTTTAAAGTATTTGGGCTGAAAATTTTTTACCCCTTTGAATAGTTGAAAATAGGGCATCATAGAGCTATAAATTTGATCCAAAAGGTCAATTATACTTTAGTCTTTTTTCCTAATAAAACGTCTTTTCAACATAATTTTTTATCGCAAAAATTATTTGGAATGATCGTAATGGCATGGCTAATTTATTGGTTTAGTACGTCAATATTCCTAGTTTAATGAAAATTTTTTTGGTTGACAAATAGCTAGAAAGGATATTAAAGTTCATGGTTGATCGATTTTCTTCTAAATAGGATGAAAGGTTTCATGTTTTTATCCTCAATGATATTGCTTTGATGATATCGAATAAATGTTCTATTTATTGATGCATATATTTGTTTATGCCTTGTAAGCAATACTTCACTTGACGTCCCTTGTTTGGTGGGTATTCGCTATCCGTTCTATGCATATATATATGTGCAGAAATCATAAATTCTGAACTTCTAAAAGTGAACTGTGCATTGAACTATGAACTATTAAAAGTAACTCACATTGCTGTGCTCTCAACCAAAATTTTGCTATCTCTATTTGTGCTATGTTTGATATGAAGCAGTTCATGCAGCACGTTAAACAATGTAACTTCCGTGTCTCAATATAGCCGGAAAAAATAATGTTCTGTAAACTGTTAAAATGTGAAAAAAAAAACAGTTTTGAGGCCATGAAAGTCGCAATGTAATACTCTTAGGGACTGAAAATCCATTAATTACTCAAATATAATCACATAATGAAAATGAATTTTATTTGAAAATATATGCTTAAAAAGTGTTACAGAAAAATTTCCATATGAACATCGTAATTGCATTTCATGTGAAAAGGCACGCATCTGTGAAATAGCAAGCAATATTTGCTAGGCCTTTATTATGAATATTTGCACTAAATGGGCTAATTCTCACGTTTGGAACGGCTCAAAACTTATAATTTGGAATTAAATCAACAAAATTTTGCTTTTAGTTTTTCGTTTTTCTGCTGAAATTACCTGTAAGATGATGCTGACTTATTGGATTAATTATAAAAAAATATTTTGGTCCATCAGCAGTGAAAAAAAGCTTGGGTTCAAGTCCCATTTTGCTGTTAATTCATGGTCTACAATTCAGTAAAATATATATTGCATATTTTATTTGCACCAAACTTTACAAAGATATATCAATGCATCAAATGGGACAGTATAAATTACAGAAGTTGCACCATCTGTGCCTCCTGAAGTTCACAATTTGAGGATGGATTAGTGTCTCACAAATTCGGATCATATATATATGAAATCATGTAAAGGCTCAAGCACTGCCTTCAAGTTATACGATTTCATTGAAGACATGGTTTATTTACCGTTGATCGTTACTACATAGATTTCTCGAAGATAAGGGACTTGTATTAAGCGGACCTGTGGAAGATGATGAACTAGTTGATACGCTATTTTCACCTTTGCCATTCCTAAAAGATTGCATTAATCAGATAGAATCTGGCCTTCAGGAATTGAATGTAAGTACCAAGAGTAATCCAGGGTACTACATCATTTCATGGGTACCCATTGAAATGAACATTTTTTGGAAATTATATTTTTTTGAGTATCTTATGAAAATACAACAGTAATTCATTTTCTGTGACATTTCAAGTCAGCCAGGTACCTCTTATTGCAATAGTACTGGCCCCAGAGAGTTAAAATGAAATAGCCCCCTCTTAATGAGGTTGTACTGAAAAAGTACCATCTGACAGGATTCTATTCAACTTCAATTTGATACTTTTTTAAATGTGTTGTGTACTCGATGGGATGAAACCGCTTGCATGTATGGATCCTATTTTTCAAATATTTAAAAGAAATTGATATTCGTGAGAATCATGTGGATTTCAAACTTGCTGGTGGTGGAAAATGTTCGATTTTTCTTACATTTCTTTTAATTATGATGCTGGCTCAGAAAAAAATTGCCCTCACATTCAATATTAAGCCTTTCATCTGTTCAAGAATGATTCTTTATTTAACTTTAGTGCATTCTTATTGGTGTGTTAAAGGGGAATCGGCTAGTCGAAAAGTTACACACCATTCGTCATTTTTGATCCTATAGTATATGAAAAGAATCTCAAAATATAAATCCAAACGTCAGTAACTGTAGCATACATCTTGACAAGCATATTCCTTTGTGTGATGCAGACCCTTTGAACAATGTAGTTGCTGGCTATCTGGACATTCGTCCAAAATACCGAATACGTTCAAAATTAGATATTTTTAATGAAAAGCCCCGGTGCTTATAAATATATTGCATGTCCAGGGGGTTGCATTTGATACTTAGGTGGGGGAGAGAGGAAGAGGGAGCTGTTATAACTAGAGATTTACCACATTATTATTATATTCGAATATATTTGTCGACTTTTGAAAGTTTTGCACTTCAAACAGTTTGAACTATTAATGCTACCTTCCATTCTTGACCGATTTTCATGGAACATGGAAAAATCACTAAATTATTGGCCAATTAAAGAATGCCTCGCTGAAACAAGTTGAATTCAAACAATTTTATCGAATGATAAATTAGCGATATATCGATTTTCCGTGGAATTCGACAAATTTCTACATTCAATAGTATAACTTCTGTGCTTATATAGAAATCATTCATTTATTTTAAATAATTTTTGGGGCAAAAAAATGTACACGATTCATTTTTATATATTGATGCTGCTTTTGTACGTACAGATTGAATTAAGCTGCTTTGATGCGGGCTGTGGAAGTGGTCGAGATTCTGTATGGCTTGGACAAAGGTTTGATTAATTATATGCATGATATTGAATTTGAAGTTTTTTCGAACAAAAGCAATTCGGCAAGTCTTTAATAAGTCAATTAATCCATAGGAAGATGCCCAGAATAGTACTGCTCAATAGAAAGAATCTCTGAATGATATATGTACATAATTATTTTTGTGAATTTGTAAAATTGGCTGCTAAAGCACAAACAATATAGGTTAAGAGCATAAATACGTCGCTAGTGAACGAAGATTTGAATGGATGAAGCCATACCCCTGTAACTCTTCAGCTCATAAGGAATTTAATTGTTGAAACGTCAAAGTTCGGAATAATTTTGGAGCAGCTTTAAAATTTTTTAAATTATTTAGTAGAATGTTCAATATGTTTGCCAAAAATTCACTCTAAATATATACATAAATATTTTTACTCATGGATGTATATCGAGATGAATGAATATATTTATGTATATACATTTGCTTTTAGAGGCTGGAATGTGACTGGCATAGATTCATGGCAAGTCGCTGTAGACAGAACAAAAAAACTTGCCCTAAAATGGGGTGTTCTCAATCGTGTCACTGCGCTTCAAGGAAAGGTATTATATATATGCAAACTGAATATAAAAGAGCATACATTTATATTGAGATTAGATGATAGAGCTAGCATAACCAATCAGATTGCTTCATCCGATAAAAGAATTAGATAATAGAGCAAGCTTAACTAATGAAATGACTTGATTCGATTACAGAATGTATATTTTACTTAAACCATATAAATTTTATAAATGTGTTTTAGGTTTTATTTCCTTTTTAGTTTAAATACTGTCTATTATATACATATGTATGAATATATATATATATATATATGCGTACTAGGTGAATTCTGGATATTGCATAAATATGAAAAAGTATATAATTATATATGTCTGTATTGATGATATCTGAATGGTTTTTGAAGATTTATAGCTCAGGAAAAATCACTTTTATGGACAGCTCATCAGAGAAAAAGCAAGAGAGAGAATTTAATGGTACGCAAAATAGTTTGATAGTTTAATTTATATATGTGTTGTTGGCAGGCAAATGTTACATTAGAAGGGGTCAATTTCATATCAAGTATCAAATAGAACAGGCTTTATGTTGTTGGGGCTACTTTAGATTTCAGTG
The DNA here is from genome assembly GCA_032358265.1 of Vaucheria bursata. NCBI lineage: Eukaryota > Xanthophyceae > Vaucheriales > Vaucheriaceae > Vaucheria > Vaucheria bursata. The sequence continues at coordinate 18,674 of JAULBW010068233.1, forward strand.
AAGCTGCCTTTAAAATGTATGAAATTTTTTATTTATTTTGAGTCTTAGGCGAAACGTTCGGCCTAGTAATGGTGATTCGGTTTTTAGAAAGGGGTGCCCTTGATTCTTTGAGCAGTCTTGTATGTCCGCAAGGAGGGTACTTTCTTCATTGCACGTTTCAAGTTGAGCAGGATGGTACATTTCCGCACTTTAGCCCGAAGCGACTCGATAAGGTATATCATGTGATTTGACAGTTGTTTAATACTAATCGAATCAGTGCAGATACATTAAAGATTGGATGTAATAAATGAAATATTCATGGATTTCATACATGATGAATAAATGAAAACATTGTATTGTACCACGTTCAGCGCCAGATTTATGGATATTACAAATCAGTTCGTTGTATCCGAAAGATTCATCTTATTTGGCTATGATGCATTTGTAACAATATTAATCCTACAAATTTAAATGATTTAGATGTAATTGTTTTCAATGTTCTAAAAGTTAGGGTATAATCTTTGATTCTAGTTAATAATGTCTTGTGTGATGAATCTCAAAGTCTATAGAATACGCCGAACATAACCCCTAGGGTTATATTTGAATTTTCATCAATTTTGCCGTTTTCACCTTCCCCTAAATATAACCCGTATAGGTTATATTTAAATTTTCTTTAATTTTACCATTTTTTTCTTTCCTTGAACATAAACCCATCATGTTGTGTTAGGTAGAGAATGATACGCTTAGTGAAGTTGTTCGGTTGAAACATATTTGCAAAATTGCTTCAATTTTTACCTTAATTATAATATTCAAAATCATCCTCAAATCTCAGGTGAAATTTTAGTACTTTCAGGTTAAGCACCTTCCATCGAGTAAATAAAATTATAGATTTTGCATGAAGTAAATATTTAACTTTTACAGTATTTGTCATAAAAAAAGAGTAATATTTTATTCGTAAATTTCGTGCATCCTGATATATATGAACTGGAATTTCATACAAGTTGGTTGAATTGTAAAAGCATTTGAATGCTTTTAATGAGGAAGCTTTCAAACTTGTAGAGTACTTTCAAATGCGAAATCTCAAGATTTCAAAGTATTTTTACTCTAAATTTTCCTCCTAGATGATATTCCAGGCAAAACTCTAGAGATGTAATCGTGAATATGACCATTTGGGAAGAAATTTCAATTTAAGAAAAAAATTTGCATTCGTGCACAAGTGAACAGACAGTAAGCGATAATTATTCTGCCACCAGGAAACGACAAAATTTTTCATTCTTTCGATTACATCCAGATAAAACTACCCATAAAGTTTCTGAAGTCACCATGAATTCACTTTTTAAACTTTCGAGATGATTTTCTTTGTATGCCACAAAAATTGACGGTGGATCTCTATGCACTGCTTTAGGTGCTGCTAAGAAATGAGCTATCGGCACTTTTTACTGAGAAAAAAGGTTGGCATGTGTGCATAGATAGTGAGTACAGACTTCATGATGGCAGGCCGCTCAACTGTTTTTTAGCCAGAAAGATTGAAATGAGATGATTTCTTGATGCAAAATTCTTATTTAGCTTGAAAAACTCCTTCGATGATATCGTTTTTGGGATTCAAAAAGGAAAATAAAAATTTTGAGCAATTTTACTCTTGCACTTGAAAATGAAGCAGATCTCTTAATCAGTTTATATGATAAATGCCATCACCATACGAATGGCAGTGAATTTCAGACACACTAAATTTTTTCATGCTGCCAAATTGATTGTTATCTTAAAAAATCTGAAGCTAAACTTGGCCTAGTATGACTCTTTGGTTCATTCACTCTAAATCAATATTTGTCAGAAGTGAATTTTGTATTTCCATTGCCTACAGATTAAAATTTGGAATAATTATTTTTTTGTGTTTGAAATTGGAGTTGATCTTTTTATTGGTTTACACAGAATGGCGTCAATGCCACAGTTGGCATCTTATGGACAGTGTTAAATACACTATAAAATACAAGAAATTTGGACAAAAATACTAAGGAGATATTCCATTGCTCAGTGTGCAATGGCTGGTTGGTTTTAAAGCATATGCAGTGAACTCCAAATTTAACGCATCCTAATACCTTTAAAATTTCTTTTTCTCGGGTTCAATACGGACTGGAGTCAAATTCAATAGTTTCTTCCTGCAACGGGATTATGTTTACAATTTTAGCTGAATACAGAAAAATTGTTTCTTTCGGAATCAATTTCCTCTGGGCCTATAAAAGGCTCTTTTTGTGGCAGGACTTTATGCATAAAATCCTTAGTAATATAATTTTAAATGAAAAAATCCACTCTTGTGAGCTTGAGAACTGTGTTCAATCAATTGAATCATAAGTAGAATATTCTAAGCTTCATTCAATTATTGCACATCAGTGCTATGCGGAATTCTTTTTCTATTTTCCTGCTGCTGGTTCTCTCTCTAGAGATATAATGTTTTAAAGAAGACACTCCATATCTGTAAATATAAATACCATTGCATTGTCTTGGACTCTGCATACAATTCCCACTCTGAAATCGTTTCCAAAGAATAGTAGCAAGGGGCTAATCTTGCCACAACTTTACTTTGTTAGGCAATGAGATTTCTTATAGGGTTTGGCTTCCCACTTAGATGCTTTCAAAGGCTATCCGTACATAGTTGCCCAGAACTTGCCCTCAGCACAGTAACTTGGATGCAGTCTCTGCTCTTTGGTTGTGAATTCTATTCTGTACTGTAGTGTCTACATAACAAATTTTCTTTATGGTATTTGGGACATTAAATAAAATCATGTTTGTAGACTATGTACAAATATCAAAACATTTCAGCATTCGTTTTATTGCATTATTTATTTAATTTAATGTACTATTTAGCAAGAAACTTCAAGAGGCAAAATAAAGCAGAAAAAATGTGGCAATAAATCTGCAAGAAAAAAACTTCTTTTTTATTAAGCTCAAGTAACTTTTTCAAACATTTTACAGTAAATGAAGCAAATATAAATCAATATTCATAAAAATTCAGTTTCCACTATTGATTTAATTGTTTAAAGACTTACTAAATATATTTTTTTGTTAAAGCTTGACAAATGCCAGTGGTAAAATTTTCATTGAAAATACATTAGTTGTAATAACTAATACAGAAAATGCCACAACTCAAGAATACAAGGAAAAATGCCATAAATCAAATAGTATCTTAGTTCATTACTGTATTGCAAAGAATGATCTTTGCAACATGAAAACGTCATGTGCAAAAATATTTGTTATGCATTTGACTCATCCTTATTTGGTATCAGCCGATATTGTTAGGTTCCTAACAGGTCCCCCCTAGGCCAGTTTCCAAGTAAGTTAAGATGTTCTTTTTTAAATTCCATTTATAAGTTACCGTAATCTGTTAAATGACACTCTGGCTCCCATGTATTTTCAGCCGGACCGTATCTTTTCCATGCAATTAGATATTTTGTTTTGCCATCAATTACCTTAACATCCAACATGTTGTCAACTTCATATAGTGCACCCTCATTATCCACCAATAATGATGGCAGATTTTCATTTGTTCTACCAATCAGAGAGCTTTATTTTTTCTTTGACTATAAAGATACATAAAATGTATTGTGTATGCAATGAAACAACCAGGGTAATTCCATGTTACTGAATTTAATTTTTTTGAAATAGAAAAGGGCCAAATTGTTTCCAATCTAACTTACAACAAGGTTGCTTAGTTTGAATACTTTGCCTATTTAGAAAAACTTGATCACCCACCTGAAACTTGGCATGTCAGTATTTCAGTCTACATATTTTTTTGTCTTCTGCACTCCATTGTAACTGTAGCTTTGCTAGCATTTGATTATCCTTTAAATACTGCAGCCATTCTGAAATTGTTGGAGGAGTGTTTTCAATTATTTCCATATCAAAATTAATTGGTGGATTAAAACCATATTGCCATAAAAGAAATCATTTCAACAGCAGTGAAATTTAGAATTATATTCAATTTTTGCAAGCATTAAGATTTGTACCCAATTTGTTTGATCTGGATCCATGTATATTTGTAAATATTGGTCCAGTGACTGATTTATTTGTTCAGTTTGACCATCAAACAGTGGGTGAAAGGCACTAGAGAGATTTTGATTGATGTCTAAATTTTCTAGCAATGATTTTCAAAACTGAGAACTGAACTGAGGACCCCGATCAGAGACAATATTTGATAGAAGTGCATGTAATTGTATAATATTGTGATTAAAAAGTTTTACCAGTCCAGTAGAGTAAATTGTCTTTGTACAGGAAATGAAATGTGCTAATTTTGAGAAAAGGTTGACAATAACTAAAATCAAATTGTATCTGTCAACCTGTGGAAGATTAGTAATAAAATCCATTGAAGCAAAGTACCATGAATGAGGTGCTATAGGAAGTTGTTGTAAGCCCCACAGGTTTCATTTGAATAGTTTTCACTCTGAAACATATATTACAATTTTGAATGTAATCATTAACATCTTTTGAATCAAAGGCCATCAATATGATTGACTGACAACGGAAAAGGTTTTTTTGACTTTCCAGATGACTCACTAGTAACCCGTCATGGCATTCATACAGAATGGTATGGATCAGTTCACGGGGTACCACTATTTTCGCCTGAAAGTACCATATATTATCAATAATAAAAATTGAACCTTAATCTTGCAGTTTCTCAATGTCATTATTGTCCTTTCGTTTTGAAATTATTTTGTTTAGTAATGTACTGTCAGCAACTTTTGTAGATGCCAAGAAAAATCTATTACAATGCAAAAATGTCTGGTTTTGGATTTGAACACAGTGATCATCATTTTGTAACACATAATCCATGCCTGCTCGGTGCATCTGGTTTTCTGCAGTCCTTTCTTGCATGATAAATGATATCTGTTAGGAATTAACACCTAAAGGAATTAATTCTATTCAGTAGCTGCGGTACGTTTCCCCTAATGTTATATTGAAGTTTCAGTTTGAATTATGAGAACAATGTTGGAAGGATGAAGGAGGCAATACAATAATATAATATATTAAGAGGTACCTAAAGTGGGTAAAGTCCGATGTACGGCAGAGGGCAGGCAAACAGCAAAAAGCAAAGAAAAGATTTAATAAAAATATAAAAGTTTTATTAAATTTAGAAGAGTGAACATAAACACAAGACTGAACAAATAAACATGTTCCCGCTAGCTCCTGCGGTATACCCTCTTGAAGTGCCCTTGAAACTGTCTCTCCGGTGAATCTCGCTGCATCTTTTACTCCATAAATAAGCATATTAATTTCCATAGGTAAGCTTGTGACAATTCCAGAATAATTTAAGTAGTTCTGAGAAATTATCTTCGGCGGAAATAAAGCGGAGTAAAGCGGAGTATTTGATATTGAAGCTGAAGAAAGCGGGATTACAAGATTGATGACTATCCTGGAATAATATCCAAATAGTTGAAGGCGGAGATTAAAGTACTATGACAGGAGATAGAGCGGAATAGAATAATATCCAGTAAGTTGAAGAGGTATTATGACATAGAACATGCGTAGGCGGAAAATGAGTGAAGAAGTTTCCACAGAACCATAAGAAATATGACATGTGGCAAATTGTATAGGTATAGAATAAATGAGTCCATAAAGGATTGTGACAAAGGTGTAGACATAAAGGGTTTGGCATTAAAGGCGCAATTAGGATAAAAGGCGCAAATAGGTAAAAGAGGCGAAAGGTGAATGAAAGTGTGGGCAAAATATAGGTGAACATAGATGAACATAGATGAACATAGTAGAGCAGTTATGCCGTAGCAATTTAAAGAGATAGCAGGACCGGCAAATATCCTGACAAACAAGTTCCGGTTTAGGTTATGAGAACAAGTATCAGTAAGTGATATTTTGTTGTGTTAATGAAGTTATCTCACTTCTATCAACACAATTTAGGATGTAATAATATTTGTATTCTGTCACAGGTTTTTTGCACTTATGTTGCATGTTACGTTCCTAACAATATCATAATTGAAATTGCTGAGAAAGGTAGACCAGTATGCTTACTGTCAATTTAATTTTCTTGCACTTGTACAATAAAGTAGATTTTGATGGTTTGTGAGTACCTGAATGGGTTCTTTGTTGCTTAACAGCAATTTTCTCCACTGATAAAAACATGTAAAGATTGCCAGTAGCTCCTTGTTGTGTCTTGTAATTGATTTTGGTAGGCATTAGTTTATGAGAATGGATTACAACAGGCTAAAACGTGTTTTTATGTTCCTGCAATAAAACACTGCCAAGCGCAAAATCAGACATCAGTTTCTAATATAAATGGTTTTTTCATATTTGCATGTACCAGAATATCTCCATTAACAAATAGTTATTGAAGTTTTTCCATTGAAAATCGACAATTGTTTGACCATTCAAAGATAGTGTTCTTTTTCAGGAGGCGTAGTAGTAGGTGAATCTCTTCCATATAATTGGGTTTGAACATTCAATAAAAATTTGTAATACCAAGAAACAGTTGTAGTTCTTTGATTTTTGTAAACACGCCAATTTAAGATACTCTTGGTTCTCTTTGAGTCCATTTCAATACCTATTTTTGAAATAATTTACCCCAGAAACTTGATTTGCTGTACTGAGAATTGACATTTTTCAAGTTTGGCGCATAGCATATTTTGTAATCATTGCAATATGTTCTGCATGTGCTCCATGTTTTTCACTTCTGTTTTCGAATAAATTAAAATATTGTCTAGATATACAATATAATAGACATCCAAAATGTCATATAAAATTTTACTTATGAGTCCCTGAAAGAGTGCAGATGCATTTATAAGTTCAAGTGGCATAACTGAATACTATAAATGGCCAAATCTGCATTGAAATGCCATTTTCCATTCATTGCTGCTTTTAATTCAAACTAAATTGTATGCCCTACATAGATCATTTTTTGAAAATACCCGTGCATTCATAAATTGCATGAATAACTTGTGCATCAATAGTGTAGTACCTGCTCTTTATAGTAACTTTGTTGAGTCTCCTATAATCTCTAATGAGTCTTAAGTCTCTTGACTTTTTCTTTACAAAAAAAGATGGAGGCCCCTGTAAGGGATATTGATGGATAGATGTACCCCTTTTTAAGTTGTCAACATATTTGCGTAGCACGTTCAATTTGGGTATTGACAGGAAGTAAGTAGGTTCCCAGATCATAGTTTTATTAGGCTGTATTTCAATGTAAATATTGTATTTTCAGTGCTCTGGTAGTGTCTTGCTTACTGTCAGAAAGTAATGGAGCAAATTTCTTGCATTTGTTTGGTAATTTTGATATGACATCTTCAATGTCATTTTCATTTTCATGTACTTTTGGAGGGTTATCAAATACAGTATTTGGGCTAATAGTTTTATTAGCACAAGTGCATTAATGCTGTTAAATATTTGAGGGGTGCTTTGAAATTTAAGTCTAAATCATAATCAGATTTACAATCTGATTTGTTGTTGCCTTTGTCAGTAGATTCAAATGAATCAGTACTTTGTTTCTTTTTGAGGTAATTCATGTTTCCATTTGAATGATGATTTCCTCCAAATAATCTTTGGATTGAACATATTCAGCCAACTGACCCCCAAAATAGTAGGACTATGAGCATTTTCAATTATATAAAATTTGAATCAGAATAAGTATTTGTTGTACATTAGAAATATGAATGCATAATGAGTGATAGTACTGAACTCCAAAACGCTCACATCTATGACCTCCAGTTGTGAGGGAGAAGTTAAGGCCAGTGTGGGCACTCCAATACATTGCAGGAAACCCTTACAAATAGCAGTCAGGTCCAGCCCCAAGTCCACGAGAGCATTGCGTACTAGAAGGGGGGTTTCCACTGAAGTACTCACAATAGTTAGGGAAATTTTGACAGTAGTATTTATATCAATAGGTGGGTATGTGGAACAAGGAGCCAAAAGCAACTGACTTGCTGCAGGAGCCAAAAAAACTGTACCCCCACTGATTGTGCATAATAACTGGACATAGAGCTGGTGTCCAAGATTCTGGCCCAAGGTGGTACCAGTGAGCACCCTTGGACCAGGGTGAGTAGGGGAATAAGAGGATTTGACTTGGCTCATCTGCACCTCATTAGTAGTAAGCTCTCAAGTTTTTTGGCACTTGCAGGCAATTTGCAATAAAGTGTCTGTTGCTTCCACAGTAGCTATACAAGTTATTAATCTGCCAGTCTGTCCTCTCATCAGGTGTAAGGGGACCCCTACTCTGCATACTTTTCCGGTGCTAGAACTGCTGTCATCAGATAGTGCATTAAAATATTTTTTCTCTAGTTTCTTCCACCCAAATGATGGTGCCTTATCCTCTTGTTATTTAGTGGTAAATTGGCTTGTACTGATAACCATCACATTGAGGTCTTTTTGTTGAATAGTTGGTGAAAAAGACATCTGCTCCCTAGAGCCATGCATTCTGCTTATCTCCTCATTACATTCAAACATTTAATTGTCAATGCAGACTGCTAACTTATTGTAATATTCTATACTAAAGGGGCATTCAGTCTTGCAGATTTTGTCCTTCAGAGCATCATTAAATGACTGATAAAATAGGCTAAAAAGTACTGACTTTGGCTAATTGGTTTCTAATGCAAGCCTCTAAAATTTCGATACAAGAACTGTGACAGCGTGATTTCCCTGGTGAAAATTCAATATTGTACATTCTACCTTTTGTGCATGATCAACATTGCCAAAAGTTAACATGAATGTCTCTGTAAACTCTTCTAAATCATCTAAAATAGAATGTTCCACTTTGAGGTAAGCTGCTACCCATGTAAACACCGGACCACAACAAAATGAGACAGCATATGCAAGTTTTGCAATGTTGTTAGGGAACTGCAAGGGTTGAGCATTGAAAGCATTCTTTTATTGCAATAAAAATTGCTTTGCTTTCTTCCAGTTGCCGCTGAATAACTCCGGATCCTTTATTCTGGGCTCTCAATGCACTGATAAGGGAACTTGCAAGTTCTGCAACTACTGCTCTAAGTATGCAATTTTTCCATTTTGTCCTATTAATGCATGGTTAATGTAGGTTAATTTTTTATGCTGGCATATTATTGTGCTCCACAATTCCAAAAGCTTCTTTTGTATTGTGCCTAATTGTACAAAAAATGCTTCTCCACTCATATTGCTAAACTATTGCAAACTTATGGCCATAACTCTTTGCAGACTGTACTAACTATTAAAGAAAATGTCATAATGCAAGAATGCAAGGGAAAACGCCAAGAATACTGCAGCATCTTAGTTCTTTACTGCATTGTGAAGAGCAATCTTTGCAATGCATGAAAATATTGTATTGAAAATACTTGTGTTACACAATTGACTTGTTCTTACCCGGTATTGACCAATATAGTTTGATTCCTAATACTAGTACTCATTATGAGTTATCTTAGATAAAAAAGATGAAACTGTGAAAGAAGTACAAATGCAACATGCAAAATTATAAGATGCTATGTGTAGTAGCAATGCTAGGAAGCAATGATAAAAAGTACATATCATATTGGCAGCAAGTGGGCAAAAAAGTGCTTGTCAATAGTAACAGCATTACTCCACAAAGTATCAGGGTTTGCTGAATGAAATGAAAAGAGCAGATGGCACGAAGCAAAGTTTTGCCTTTAAGAAATATTAAGTATGCGCCAACCAGGCATCCAATCTTAGGAATATTTTGGTGACTATTGGAGATACAATTGTAATTGTTAAATAGAGAAATTGGCATAGATGTATCATGAAAATATTTATGAAATAATCTGGAAAAAGAAAATTTAAGAATTTGTGCAAGATTGTAGGGTTTCTTGAATGATATTAGAATTAGAGTCAGAAGACTTGTGTCTAAATGATAGCAGGGCAGGACAGATTATTCGTGTAAATAAATATATTGTGACAGGAACCTTAGAGAAAAATCACCATGCTTTGTAAACCAAGTTGGGAGTTCATACTACATTAATGCAGCATTTCTATATTAAAATGAACCTCAAAATACTTTGACTGATTTGACAAAATGTAACACAAATCAGAAGATATCAGCAGTGCTTTGACTGAGTTAACTTGGTATATATAGATAATAAAAGATTAGTAGGGTTAAAAAAAGTACATAAAGTCAAAAGTTATTGGTAGAAGTACAATATTGACAGCCATCTGATTCCTTGAGTTTCTTTAGTCAAGGGGGATATAATGGAAAGATTGATTGGTTTCTATTGTACTTGCTATATGACAAGGTGCTTTTTTTGGTGCAAGGAAATTTGACAAAGAAGGCAATACATATACTGAGTTAGAGTAATTGCTAATCTAAATTTACTTGATTGCCAATAGTTCAAGATATGTATGACACACCAAATTACAAGTTGTTTAATTATTAAAATCATGATACCAAAGTGTCATCACATTACACCTCACGTACTAAATCTATTCTTTGTCCTTTATATCTGCTAAAAATAAGTACAGGATTGCAATGAAATGAAATTGTCCAATGAGAAACGAATGAATACAAAGAAAAGGAGTATTAGAACTAATATCTTAGTGAGATGAAATTCCACATTTGCATCTTTGAAAACAATTTTGTGGCTTATATATTGATGTTAGGACTGCAATTATTCTTTAGATCCGCACATTTTGTATTCTACATTATGTTATGTTTTATATTTTTCTATGATACTCTATAAATCAATAAAATAGGACTTTGTATTCTATTTTTATCTTGTAATGTTCTATAAATCAACCAATGAGAATGTATCTTGTCATCAAGTACAAGCTAGCCATCAAAAATTCATGTTTTATGTTTGTGTTTCTATTCATTAGTGAAAACATACAAGTTAATGTACTTGCCACATTTCATTTCTCTTGTTCATTTTTGCTGTTACCATTAATCCATCCCTATTGTTTTGTTAATTTTTCTCAATCTACTCTCTGTTGCTCCTTTAGCCTTATTTTTTCTTGTGTTATAACAATTAATCACACAAAAAATGAACATGTCATAGAATAAATATGCAGAGATTCAGAATGCGAATAAAGTTTTTTTGGAGTGGTTGGAATACATGTTTTGAACTGAGACAGCATGTTATTGAATTGAACTACCAGTCTGTATATTCTAAAGGTCATTTTTTTTACATGTGCCATGTCATCAGACAAGGTCATTGCCTTTCAAAGGTGTTAGAGCTTTCATCTCTTGCTTGCAGAACTCGGTCGTTAGTAATGTGATCATAAGAAGTTTACAAGTACTAAGTGCTAATATCCAATAGTGATTTGCTGCTGAAAACTTGTACTCTAGAACTGATAATTGCCTGATGAGTTAAAGATATCTTTTAATTTTAAATTTTCTCTTCAAAAAGTGAAAATCTAAGTTGCAAGACTCTTATGGTATTATTATAAGCAGCTTAGTTGTTCAACAGTAAAGCTATCAATACAGAGTACAAACTAGTAGACACTGATTTAAAGACAGTTTCATGGTCTCAGCTAGCCAGAAGTGTGCAAAAACATATACTAGTATCTATTCAAGCAAATTAAAATCTCAAATAAATTGAAAATATAAAATAGGCAACTTCACATGAAATAGTTATCTAGAGAGTAACCCTATTTTGTTTTCTTCAATGCTAATGAAAGTTACCCTTAGCAACTCATAGTTCACACATGCCTAAATTAGCATATCTTACACAATATGAATAGCGCAGATTGAGAAAAAGGGATAAAAATATAAAGGTGAGCCATTCATGCTTCCAAAAGTGTTAAAAATTGGGAACAAAATTATAGTAAGTACAAGATGCCAACAAGAGCAGCAATACAAGAATAGATATGAAACCGAAAAAAAAGACTTTCTTTAGATGCAGTAGTAGCTCATATTCAGTAAATATAGCCCTTAAAGAGGATGTTGGTATGATGAGGCATGATCCTTCAGAAGCGTTGCAGGTCGAATTGATTGACAATAAAAAAAAGATAATATTAACAGCTCAATGAAATGAAACAATAAAAATATGGGCAGTAAGTATAATAATTTTAATGATAGAAAGATGAATTATATTAAATCTAATGCTCAGCTGACAAGATACAATCTCTAGTTTTCTATTTTTATTTTAGTTTTAATGCCTCTTTTTCATTTAGCTGTTACAATCTGCATCAAAAGTAACTTGTAAAATCTTGCATCAATATTTGGTATGCAACGATATTATTTCATGATTAATCAATTAGAACAAAAAAAGTTCAATAAATTTGTATAACGGAGTGTGAACAGCATATCTAGCCAATATTTTTGTTATAAACTGTATCAAGTAAATTCAAAATTCCCATGTTAGCTATTAATAAAAGCATGCAATATAATTTGGAGAAAAGACGTCAATACCGAAACAGCATCCTAATAGTAGAAAAGCTAGAATATTTAAATCCTAGGTCAGTTCTATTAGCAACAAGCAATTTTGATCCTTCAACTCATCAGGCAGGCTCACTCAAAGAAAATGTATTGGGCAATATCATAGTTCTTTAGTGGGCTAAAACCGAGTCTTTAATAATACCAAATAGGTAACAAATAATACTGGAACATGAAGAGATATACATATATATTAGTAACTGCCTTTAACTCTGCTAAATTCATGGTAAGTAAGGCTCTGCGCTAAGGCATCAGAACGATTTTTCTATATCAGTGCGCTAGTCGGAGTACTCATTCCCATCATTCTGATATGATTCTGATATTCCATTCGCATCTTATTTCGATAAATAGATTTTGCAAAAACAATGGAAAAGACTAGGAGGGTATAAGGCAGAACACCAGCAATCGAACTAATCAAACTAAGCATATCTACGGGGTCAATTTCTTCAAGTTCATCAATTCCTAATGGATTGGAAAAAACAATTAAAAAAATTTCTTGAATATCGGAGGTGCTGTTAGAGGCAGTAACTGAGGAAGAGCCCGCGCTTGAATCAGAAATCGGGCTGATTGTGGGACTAGAAGTAGGGCTATAATCAGAAGGGTCTTCTTCAAAATAATCTACATCGAATGTATCTGTCGTGAACAGAGTATTGGCATTAAAGGTTTCAGTTTCTTGCGTGAAAACTCGTAGTCCTCCCGCAAATGTCATCAGATGAGAATAAGTTTGCTTTGTTATCTAAAATTTAAAGATAGCATAGCGATAAATAACGTAAAAATTCGTTTAATCACACGTTGGCACATATTTATAAATAGAAATCATGAGATTTGCAGCTAAAATCGCCTAAAAGACTGAAAGTCAGAGCAGAAATGAAATGTACCTCCATTGAATATCGCCCGGAGGATAGAAAGAGGCCAACATCATAGGAGCCTGGTGAAGCTTCTTGGAACGCTATCGCATCAAGCTTATTAGCAGAAACATAATAAGTAATTTTCTCATCCACTGCTCCCACAATATAAAGCATAATAGAAGGAGGGGTTGATGTTATATCTAAATAGCCAGAAAATTCGATATATGATAGTAAATTTAAAATGAACGTAATGTATTTGCATTATATAATAACATTTACTTTCCGCAGAAAAATATGCACAAAAAAACATAAATACCGGATACATGAACAGGGTTTCTTTCTATGGATGTATTATGCTACAGAGCTAGTCTTCAGTGACCTTACAGAAGTAAACTCACTTATTAAGTTGTCAGAAAAAATGACTTGGTTTTCCCCATATTTCGGCACGAGGAACTCATTGCTTACAAATTGTTCGAAAGGTTTCAAGTATCTATGGAAATATTTTGAACAATTATTAATTCTGTACTCATCTATCAAGCTGAATTCAGTCTCACTCATGAAATCATTACTATCTGAGCCATAAATCTTTCACGTAAAACTTGATACAATGTGGACGTACCACAGAAATCATGCATGTTTGATGATTTGCCGTTTCAGGTAAAGTATAAAGCTTTTTAGATATATTGAACATCGGCATATTTATAAATATATACTTATTCTTACAACTTAGCTAAAAACTGTACATAGAAATGTAGAGGAGCACTTTGTACAATCGTTTACACACGAAAAAAATGAATTTGTATCTTGCCCAAATGGTCACCAGGAATTGAGACAACTCGAAATATTAGCTCACCTTCTATGATGTTAACTGATGTGCAGAAGCGAGGATTTGTTATATCTTCATCCGTTTCATCGAAATATTCGAAAGTTGAATTATCATTCATGTCACAAAATAGTGTTGTTGTTTCTTGCGGGCGATCATAAGCACATTGTACTTCCGGATATCCAGCGTCGTAATTACAAAATGTAAAATAAGGTGCAGCAAAAGACGTATCATCTGCATCTCTACTGAGAAATATAGGTGGCTTAAATCGTTTTTGGACAGTAGATGCAATCGATTCAATTCCATAAATAATATACAGAACTATTAAGAACCAAAAAAATTGTGTAGCTTTCTTCTTCATTTCTGGCTCGACCATGTTCGGAGGCCATGTTAGTTGTATGGCATCTGCTATATCTGAGATTGAATTGTCGGTAGGTAAATTTCTTTCTCGGGAGCAAATATTTGTGAAACATTGTTTGATTCTAAACCTTTAATTCGGGACTCCGAGCGTTCTAGATTAAGCTCCTCTGTGCACGTTGATGTTTGAATTTCATATCTTGAATTAGCATGCTGCATAATACTCCAGTAATTTGCGACTTACTTGCAGCACAACGTCAAATATATGATCATAAGAGATAGCACTGTATATGCAGAAGACTTAAATCTTTCATGCGACGTAATGTGCTTTTCTATGTATGTGGGAAATTTACGCAATAGATTTTATTCACGCTGTAAATTAATTTATGGATATATAACGGAGATAAGCACAATCCCTAAGCCATCCTACATTTGTTTTGGCAAAAAGAATAATTCAACAAGACTAATGTTGAATTATTCTTTTATCACATAAGAATTGAATGACTTAGTTTATTGGCTAAGAGTGACATCACCGGACGAATTTCTGCTCGCGAAGGCATCTTGAATCAAGTTACTTGTCTAGAATAGTAGATCCGCCATATTATCATCATAATTAGCTGTTTGATAATGAAGAAAATATAACTAATAGCCAATGGCCTGGTTAGACTTGCCAAGCAAAAAATAGATGCAGAATCATACAGCTTTTTTGAAGGATTGAATGACTTCCCATTCAATGGTTATAAAAGAGTACTCGATTACATGCAGAAAAAGAAGTAATATTTTTGTGTGTTATGAATGCGTATCAAACAAAACTTAGAATTAGATACAGAAAATATATTTACACAAACATAATTTGTGTTACTGGAAGTGAAACACACTTCACAGCAACACACAAATCCCAAACTTAGCCCATCATCAAATCCAGCAACGACTCGCCATAAACTCAGAATTCCAATATGCAAAACAATGACTTGCCATAAAACGGAATTCCACAGCTATAACATAAATTTAACCATTAACAAGTAAATTCCTAACAGTGTGACCAAATAAAATTAATTGGTGTAGTGTATAGTATCTAGCACTATATAATTAATCAAGTGCCAAAATATTGAGTGGATTAGTTGACATTAACTGGCCTAGGAATACATAATATACAAGTCTATGTAATGATTGAAACTATTAGGAATTGCTAATTTAGAATCTGCACATGTAGCCAGTAGTCAAAGGTAACAAGAAAGCCACAGAACCACATGCAATCAATGGTTGGTTAATTCCTCTTTATATGTTGCCAAGAATGAATCTTGTCAAAACAATACTATTTAAGAGAACACATTTAAGAAAGTATGCTTAAGAGAACACGCTCAAGTAAACCCACAGATAATACAAATCATGTCAATAAAATCATAGCTCTATAACAGATCACATTCCAAAACAGATCAAATCCCAACAGAAATAAAAAATTTTCTCTCCGTTTTTTGATATCTTTGACATACAAAAGATGTGGTGGGTGGTGTTGAGGCAGGCAACAAAAGCAAAAAAATACAGGGAAATGCCCAAATAATTTCTGTCTTCATTGTAATCTATGTAGTCAGATTTTTGACCATCATGAAACTCTACTATAGAAGGAAACAAAGCAATAACATATTGAAGGTGAAGTGAGAGGAGTGTTAGGAATTAACTTCCTAAAGAGTTAATTCTCTTTATTGCTGCGTACATACTTCAAAAAGATTCGTATAACTGT
>JAULBW010068244.1:0-31060 GCA_032358265.1 Vaucheria bursata
TTTCACCATTCAGCTCCAGACCCTTTTTTAGATGATACTTAATTTATTAAAAACAAAAATTGGCCGATTGCGCATCATTGGATTCTTGGAAGGTATTTCACTATTGATCCTTGTCTTTGTGGCGGTGCCCATGAAATATGTATTTTCTAATCCCAGTCTTTCAATAACATTGGGACCCATACACGGTGCCATCTTTTTACTCTTTTTAATAAACGCCGTGAGTTTGGGCATTGAGTTACATTGGAAATTCAGAACAACCACCTTACCGCTCCTGCTGTCATGCTTTGTGCCCTTCGGCACCTTTTATGTCGATCGCAAAATCCTTAGCAAATTAGAACATTTAGCATGAAAACACTGTACGTCGTTATAGCAGTTTTGGTACTCATCTACTTGGGCTATCGTACCTTTCGTTTTATGACGCAATCAAAAGAGCTACCGACGCTCATTTCAAAAGGGGCTGTTATTCTTGATGTGCGGACAGAACAAGAATTCAAAACAGGACATATCGCTGGTGCCATCAATATTTCTCTCGGTACCATCCGGGAACGGTACAATGAACTCGATTCCAGTAAGACCTATATCACTTGCTGCTCTCACGGTCTGAGAAGTGTGAAAGTAGAGAGCATCTTGAAGGAAAAAGGCTTTAAGCATGTCTTTAACGGTGGAGCTTGGATCGATTTGGAAAAGCTTGTGCTTCAGAATAAAAGATAGTCAAGGGAAAAATCTGTCTTTTTTTTCAGAGTTTTTGTGGAATGTAGTCTCAGGCTGCATCTCAAAGTAAATTGACTTATATTAATTACATTCGTCTAGCTATGAAACACATCACATCCATCACCATCTTGCTGAACAGCTTCATTTTAGTGAGCGCTTGCGGCGGTACTCATAACGAAAAACAAGTGTCTGCAGGAGGCTCGAAAAACGAGGTGGCTACAGAGGCAATAATGCCAGCGCCAGAAGCGATGGAGATAGAAGCCGGTTTTTCCTCAAATGCAGTTGTGTCGCGCAATAAAGATATGGCCCCTGCACTGGCCAAACCTCAAGCGCCTTCTAATCATCCGGTATCTGCGAGTCATGAAAAAAAAATCATCAAGGATGGTTCTTTGTCATTGAAATCGAAAGACATTGTTGAGAGTAAACACCGACTCGATGCCTTGCTAAAGTCTCTTAATGCCTATTACGAAACAGAGAATTTTCAAAACGATGACCAACGCATGGCTTATGATTTAAGGATTAGAATTCCCTCAGCAGGTTTTGAGAAATTAATGTCTGGTATTGAGTCCGGCAAAGACGAGATCAATAATAAGAACGTAGCAGCAAGAGATGTCACTGCAGAGTTTGTGGACATTGAATCGCGTCTCGCCACAAAGCGAGCCTATTTGAAACGTTATACTGATTTATTGAGCAAGGCAGGCAGGGTACAAGATATCTTGGACATTGAAGCACAAATTCGTGTCTTACAAGAAGAGATCGAAAGTCAAGAGGGCCAATTAAAATACTTGAGTGATCAAGTGTCCTTTAGCACACTGACTGTGAATCTGTATCAAGAAAAAGAATACATCTTTAAACCCGATGAAGAAGATTCTTTTGTTGAACGCGTGAAAACAGCCTTCAGTCGCGGTTGGACAGGGATTGTGACGGTAGTGCTTGGAATGATGACGATCTGGCCATTCTTTTTAGTTGGACTCATCGTGCTGTACGTGATAAGAAGAGTGGGGAAGAAGATTCCGAAAGGGTAGGCTTCACGAAGTTTTAACCGCAGGGTACGCGGAGGGCGCGCAGAGGTCGCAGGCAATTTTTCAAAAAAGTGTTTGCGTTCTCGAATTTTCATATCTCAACGCTTTCTCAGCGTTGATCTGTCCGAAGCGTAATTCCTACGTATTTACATTTGGAATTTCTGCTTCGGACCCCTGCGGTAAAAAAATCCCCTGTGAAATCTGCTTGGTGATAGAATTACCCATTCTCAGTATAATTCCTTAATTTTAAAAAGAGAGAAACGGCACTAATGTTCAAACAAAACAGTTTTTACACCTCTCCAATTTTTAATTTTTAATTTTCAATTCTTTATGTTATCGTCCTTCGGTAAACTCCCTCGCAGAACGCTCAAACAGCGCATCACAGCTTCACCGAATTATCAGGACGGCTCTTTCAAAAACTTAGAGAGCACCACCATGATGGCAGAGGGTGTGAGTTTTTTGAAAGTGACCAAAGATTTTGTATCAAAACAAGTGAATGCCATACCAACCAAAGCTTTTCAATTACAGAAAACGGATTTGAAGGGACTCTCTGATGAGACCAGTTCTGTGGTATGGTTCGGGCATTCTTCTTATTTCTTAAATCTCCACGGCCTGAAAGTATTGGTAGATCCAGTTTTGAGCGGCAATGCTAGTCCGACTAATTTTATGGTCCCTTCTTTTGCAGGTACTGATTTGTATTCGCTCAACGATTTTCCAGACATAGATGTGTTAATCATTACACACGATCATTATGATCACCTCGATCATCGTTTCGTAAAACAATTAAATCCAAAAGTAAAACAAGTGATGTGTTCACTCGGGGTCAGCGCACACTTGATTCATTGGGGATACGATGCCGCAAAAATCACTGAGCTCGATTGGTGGGAGGGACTAGACACCCCAAAATTTCAAATTACCGCAGTGCCAGCGCGACATTTTTCAGGACGCGGACTCATTCGTAATCAAAGTCTGTGGTCGGGTTTTGTTTTTAAAACACCGTATGAAAAAATTCTGATCGGTGGTGATTCTGGTTATGGGAAACATTTTGCGGACATTGGAAAACGATTCGGTCCCTTTGATTTTGCTTTGTTGGAATGCGGACAGTACAATACCTCTTGGCCAAACATTCACATGATGCCAGAAGAAACGGTAAGGGCAGCATTGGACTTAGGTGTGATTCGATTGATGCCAGTGCATTGGGGAAAATTTAAATTGGCACTGCATCCTTGGACAGAGCCAGCAGAAAGGGTTCTGGCAGAAGCTTTGAAATTAAATCAAAGTATAGTAATGCCGGCCATTGGTACTAAATATGAATTAAACTCAGACACCACCGGCACATGGTGGCGAGAACAAGTATAGACATGGAAAAATTAGAAATCAGAAACGACATTTTTATTCAAGCAAGTGCTGAAAAAGTATGGGACCTATTAACGAATCCACAACAGACCAAAAAATACATGTTTGGTTGTGAAACAGTGAGTGATTGGAAGATCGGCTCTGAGCTCTTGTGGAGGGGCGAGTATCAGGGACAAGCCATGGTATTTGTAAAAGGAAAAATTCTCGATTTACAAATCAACAAACGATTACTGTATTCGGTGATTGATCCAAACAATACGGCCATTGCCGATGTTCCGGAAAATTATTTACACGTGGATTATCTCATTACACCACAAGGCGAGGGTTCTTTGCTCACCGTCATTCAAGGCGATTACTCTAAAGTGGCAGATGGACAAAAACGCTACGAAGAAAGTTATAATGGCGGGATTGGTTGGCAACCGATTTTAGATCAGATCAAGGTGATCGCGGAAGGGGGAGTGTTCTGAATGCCGCTTGCTCAGTCCATTTTTGGTTTACAATTACACAAAAAAGGCCTAGGTGAAACTACGGTTCTAAATTTTTCGCTAAGCGAAAAATCCTTAGAGTCTTAAGGTAATCGCCCAGAAAATATAAAGACTTTGTGGCTTTGCGTAAAAAACTTTCTTCATCTTTCCTTTTAATTCATTCCTTTCTACCTTCCTTCCTACCTTAAAATTCTCTTGTACAAAAAGGACGTTAGTTAGCTCAGTCCATTTTTGAATTACAATTACACAGATAAGATCTGGGGGAAACTGCGGTTCTAAATTTCTCGCTTAGCGAAAAATCCTTTGTGCCCAAAAGTATGAAGCTTAATTCTGGTGTATTCACAAATGGAATTTCTGATGCATACCTTAAAATTTCATTTCATTGAAAAAATGATGAAACGATACTTTAATTTAAAATTTATCATTCAAAATTTATCATTTCAAACCATCCTTTCTACCTTAAAATTCCGTTTCACAAGAGGACATAAATTTACAAGAGTGATTACCTTAGCTTACCCTGTCAAAATAACTTAATTGGGGAGAAAGCTGTTCTAAATTTTTCGCTAAGCGAAAAATCCTTAGCGTCAAAGGTATGAAGCGTAATTCTAGAGTACTCACAAAATGAATTTCTGCTTCATACCTTAAAATAGGCGCCCAGAAAATAGAAAAGACTTTGTGGCTTTGCGTAAAAAACTTTCTTCATCTTTCCTTTTAGTTCTTTCCTACCTTAAAAATCCGTTTCTTTGAAAGAATGATGAAATGAGTAAATTAATTTAAAATTCAACATTTATAATTTAAAATTTCGGTATGCGCTTTTTGTTCTCTCGCATTATAAAAGGTTATAGTTTCATCTACTGGATTCAGCATAAGTTGAGTGCTAAGCAATTTGTGATCTTTAGCGCTATTCTGATTGGTCTGAGCGCTGGCTTTGCGGCTGTTTGCGTAAAAAGTTTTGTGCATTTTTTTCTGAGTCACATCAGTGCTTTTGCGGCAGGCAGACAAGTTATTGCAGCTATTTTTCCTTTTATCGGAATTGCCCTGTGCGCCCTCTACGTGCGGTATCTCAATAATAACAAGCTCGGCAAAGGATTGAGTAATATCCTCCATGCAATTGCAAAACGTTCGAGTATTTTACCCCGTGATCAAACTTATAGCCACATCATCAGCAGTTCTCTCACTGTTGGTTTTGGTGGCTCTTCTGGTATCGAGTCCCCAATGGTAACAACAGGCTCTGCCATTGGTTCCAACTACGGACGCGTTTACAAGCTCACGTACAAAGAACGCACATTACTATTGGCATGTGGTGCTGCAGCTGGCATTGCAGGCGCCTTTAATACGCCCATTGCTGGTGTCTTGTTTACCTTAGAAGTTTTGTTGGTGGAAGCCAATATCTCTGCCTTCATACCCATTTTAATTGCTGCTGCCTCTGGCGCGCTGGTCTCCAAAGTTATTTTGGCCGAAGATGTACTCTTACACTTCGAACTACAAGAACCCTTTAATTATCGCAATGTACCGTTCTATCTCTTGCTGGGGGCTTTGTGCGGACTGGTATCTTTTTATTATTCCAAAGTATTTTTAGCGACCGAAAATTATTTTAATCGCTTTGAAAAAAATAAAGTGCTAAAAGCGTTCATGGGTGGGAGCATCTTATTCGCTTTGATCTTGTTGTTACCGCCGCTGTTTGGCGAAGGGTATCATAACATCAAACAATTATCCACGCTGCATGCTGAGAGTGTATTCGATAATTCTATCTTCCCATTTGCGCACATTCCAAAAGTCCTTTTGTATGTACTATTGCTGGCAGTCATTTTACTAAAACCGGTGGCAACTGCCGCTACCATTGGTGGGGGAGGGAATGGTGGAAACTTTGCGCCCTCCTTGTTTGTGGGTGCTTTTGTAGGGTATTTATTTTCCTCCATTATCACTGATTTGGGAATCGTTAATTTACCAGTGAGCAATTTTACCTTGGTGGCCATGGCTGGATTACTTAGCGGCATCTTTCATGCTCCATTAACAGGCGTTTTTATCATTGCCGAAATTACGGGAGGCTACGAACTCATTATTCCCCTCATGATCGTATCTGCCCTCAGCTACGCCGTATCACAGTATTTTATGCCATTGAGTATTGATTTTACAAAGCTTTCCAAAAAGGAAAAAATACTTCGTACCAATACCGACGCGTATCTTTTGAGCAATATTTCGTTATCAGATTTAGTGGAAACTGATTTTATGGAATTAATGGATACCGACACGCTGCGCCAATTGGTGGATAAAGTAGCGGTGTCTCGTCGAAACATTTTTCCGATCCTGGATAAAAACGGCTCTTTAAAAGGCTTGATCACGATTGACGATGTACGAGAAATCATGTTTAAGCAAGATTTATACGATGCCCTTAGTATGGCACAGTTGATGCGCCTGCCAGCCTATGTCATCTCTGAATACGACGATATTAGTTCTGCCATGAAACAATTTGATGAATCACATTTGTGGAATATTCCTGTAGTCGCAAATGGACGCTATAAAGGATTTATTTCTAAGAGTAGTATTCTTGAAAAATACCGCGAAGTACTGATTCAAACTTCACTCGAATAAATACCTTTGTTGAAATGAAAACATCCATCTCTCTTTTGCTGTTGTTGTTTAGTCTCATTGCCCTACCCAGCAAGGCGCAATACAATCCCTACTTAGACAAGAAGCACAAAAAAAAGCCGAGTGCTGTGATGGCACGTCAGAATAAAAAAGATGTAAAGCGCATGAATAAAACCGCTAAGCGGCAAATGCGTCGTTCAAGAAAAAGAGTGAATAAGCACTAACACAAAAGGACCTTGAAACAAACTTGAAATACCTTAGGTAAATCTACTTCGTCGTTTTTTTCTTGTAAGGTTTAGTCGCACTGAGTTTGCCCGATTTCCAAGCATTGATAAACTCAGCCCATTTGATTGGGTTCATGAGATTGTTTTGAGGTGATTGTCCACTTGTATACACTTTGGTGTAATACTGTTGCATCACATACCGGTAATTTTCTTTAGCATTGGCTGGCTGTGTACGTTCAACATAACTCAATTCTTCGCGTTCTAAATTTCGGTCGGCCCGCTCTGCATCACTATCTGAGAGGTCTAAGGCCAGAAATGCACGTTTAAAATCCTCTTTACTTGGCCATGGAAATACATCTACCATCGGCAAATCTAAAGTGTCTTTGTTCAAGACCTGAATGATGGAATGGTATTTTGAGCGGGTGCTATCAGCCACCTTATAACTTCTTGACTTGTGCGTCATGCTCGAAAACTCCAACACATCGCCAGGGTAAACGACAATGGAGAAAAAGCCGTAATAATCGCTCACAGTGCCGCGTTTCGTGTCTTTTACAATCACTGAAACAAAGGGAATTGGGCTTAAACTATCTTGGTCTAACACAACCCCCGATATTTGCAAAAGCGGAAGGCTTGGGCTTTTTGTAGCCGTTTGAGAAATTGCAATTTGCAGTACAAAAAGCAGGAGGGTCAATAAACGAATTCGAATTGATTTCATAAGCGGATGAATCTGTCAGGCATTTGGGCCAGGACCCTGCTTGCACAGTCTAAAAATAGCCATAGTTTTGTGTACCGAGTGAGCTGTTAACAAATTTTAGGCGGCTGTCCATTTTCCAAAAATTGAATTACCTTTATGACCATGCTTCGTGCCTCACTCCTCTCGTTTTTTATCTTGTTTTTGGGTCATTTGTTGACGGCCCAATTGAAGGTTATTAAGCCGGTGGTATCACACCCCAAACACACTCGCATGGCCATCGGCTATGGGCGCAGTCGCTCGGTCGTATACCTCAATCGCAACCAAAAAGACAATAACGATGCGCGTGGCAATCACTTTAGCGTGGTTTATGGTGGAACTAAACTAATTCGCGTGAGTGCAGAATTCACACATTTTAATCTGAAAGACATTGCACCCACCTGGTACAACGTAAAAGCGAATACGTTTGAAGCAAATCTGCATTTTTTGGCTCATTTTAAGTCTGGGAAGGCCTATTTTTACCCCATTGCGGGCCTGAGCTACAATATTTTCAAGGGCTATTTCACGGGGCAATATGACTACCTCAATCTTAAATCTATCTATCCCATCAATCAAACAGCGGTAACGCGTTGGTTGGGACTTAATGTGGGCACTGGATTTGAGTATTTTTTTAAGCCAGGAAGTTTTTTTATCGAGTATAAAATGCGCATAGGCAGATCACAAGGCACAGAGAACATTAACATCATGGATGTGACCTTTAGCGCTGGATTACGGTTCAACTTCAAAGCTCCTTCCATCTATCAACTTTTCAGAGGCACCAAAAGTCGCTATTTTATTAATTCAGACGGGAAAAAGGCAGACTGGTAAATTTTTATGGAAGCCTTGCGCAATTATCTTATTTCACTGACC
Source organism: Vaucheria bursata (assembly GCA_032358265.1). Taxonomy (NCBI): domain Eukaryota; class Xanthophyceae; order Vaucheriales; family Vaucheriaceae; genus Vaucheria; species Vaucheria bursata. The sequence goes on from JAULBW010068244.1 coordinate 7,988, forward strand.
GATTTTTTTAACCACTATCTCCCGGTTAAAAATCCTGTGTTGATTTTATCGCTTACGCTTTTAATTATTTTATTCTCACCATTACTTTTTAAAACCTTTCGTATTCCCGGAATCATTGGTTTGATTTTGGCAGGTGTTATCATTGGGCCAAATTCTTTACACATCATCGAGTCTATTAATAGCTTCGAGCTGCTCTCAAAAACCGGACTCTTGTACATCATGTTTTTGGCGGGATTGGAAATTGACATGCAAGAGTTTCGTCTCAATCGCAGCCGTAGTTTGGTGTTTGGGATTCTCACATTTTCTATTCCCATCATCATTGGGTATTATGTGTGTATTTATGTTTTGAAATTTGATTTTTGGCCAGCATTATTATTGGCCAGCATGTTTAGCACGCATACCTTATTGAGTTATCCCATCGTTAGTAATATGGGCATCGTAAAAAATCGCGCTGTTCAAGTGGCATTTGGTGGCACCATTATTACAGACTCTGCGGTGTTAATTTTATTGGGGGTGATTACTAAAGTAGTCAAAGGTGGCATTGATGGCGGTTTCTGGTTGCAGGTGGTAATTTCATTAGGACTCTTACTATTTGCCACCTTGTATTTATTGCCTAAAATCAGCCGTTGGTTTTTTAGAAACATTGAAGGTCAGGCTGGCTCACACTACATTTTTGTATTGGCCATGGTATTTATTTCTGGCTTCTTTTCAGAATTAGCGGGTGTGGAACCCATTATTGGCGCGTTTTTGGCGGGATTGGGTTTAAATAAAGTGATTCCCCATACTGGCATTTTAATGAACCGCGTTATTTTTATAGGAAACACCTTGTTTATTCCTTTTTTCTTAATCAGTGCTGGCATGTTGGTAGATCCGCGCTTGTTTTTTAGTGGAAAAACTGCTTTGATTTTTGCTGGCATTTTAGCGGTGGTTGGCCTTGTTACCAAATATTTGGCAGCTTGGGTCACAGCCGCCATTTATCGCTACACAAAGTCTGAACGTAATATTTTGTTTGGATTGAGCGTATCACATGCGGCCGCTACCTTAGCCATCATTAAAGCGGGCTTCGATTTAAAATTATTTGATCAAAATGTCATTAATGGTACAATCCTCTTAATTCTTATTTCCTGCTTAGTGAGTTCGTTCGTAAGTGAACGCGCGGCGCGGAACATTGCCATTCAAGAAAAAGAATTGGTCCGAAAATCGGGCGATAAATTAGAGCGCATTTTAATTCCTGTCAGTAATCCAGACAATATTCAGCGTTTGATTGATTTGGCACTTTTAATTAAGGATCAAAAGTCGCACGAGCCAATTTATCCGTTATCAATTGTAGAAGATGATGTGGATGCCGACGAAAAAATTAACCTGGTTCGAAAAGTAGTAGAAGGCGTTGCCGAACAGATTGCGAGTGGCGATAAGAAAGTAGAAGTGCTGAAGAAGGTTGACTTGAGTATTGTAGACGGAATAGTGCGCACCGCGAAGGCCTACAATATTTCCGACATCTTAATTACTTATAAATCGACGCAGAGTACGGGCAATCTCATTTTTGGAGGGGTGGCCGATAATCTCTTGGCCAAGTCGAAACAATCGATCATCGTCTCGAAAATTCTTCAGCCCCTCAGTACGTTTGAACGGGTGCTGGTTGTGTTGTCTCCCAATGCCGAGTTGGAGAACGGATTCCTGCGGGCCTGTTCTAAATTGCATGTGATCTTAAAACAATTGGGCAGTACTTCATCTGTGTTTGGTACAGAAAATACAATTCGTGAGTTTTCTCAAGCCATTGGTGATAGGCGTCGCGCTTTTTACCGCTATGAAGTAACAGAAAGTTTTGATGCACTCCCAATCATTGATACCATTAAAAAAGATGATTTAATACTCATTTTAAATGCCCGAAAACAAACGCTGAGTTATAACTACCATGTGGATGATTTGCCGCGGCGCATTCAAAAACAATCGGAGTTCTGCAGTTTTATTGTGTTTTATCCTGAACTCAGCAAAGCCCTCCAAGAAGGCCGTATTAGCGATATTACGAGTCCAATGTTAGCCCAACGTTACGCCCGCATGCGCCAGTTTACTGGAAAAATTACCGGCATGTTTAGACGGGAAGGAGAAGAAGAATAATTTTTATCTTTGCGCCCGATGAATTTTGATTACACCTATATCACGATGTTTGGACATCAGATATACGAACCAATGGTGATTGTAACCAATGCCATTTTTTTTACGCTCTCTATCATTTATTTCCGACGCTTGCGTCGTTATAAGAATGATTACGCCCAAAATATGGCACTTTTTCTATTAGCGCTTGGCACAAGTTCGGTATTCGGTGCCATCGATCATGCAGTGCACTATCAATTGGGTGTTCGGTTTTTTGACATCACCTTATTTGCAATGAATGCACTGTCGCTCTTTGCTATTTATTTTTGTTTTTTAGCGCCCTTTAGTTATGTGACCGGCCTCAGTCGCGAGAATCGAAAATACATCCTTGGTGTGCGACTTTGGGTGGTGGTGCTTCTGGTAATTTGTTTTTTCTCAGGAAGTTTTTTACTCATCAAAATTAACGCAGCAGTCGTGCTCATTTATTCGCTCATTGCGCATGGACTGGCAAATCGGAATAGAAAAGAAAGTGGTAATCTGATTGTAATGTATGGCATTTTGATTTCCTTTATCCCAATAATCATCCATTCGCTGCACATCTCCATACACGAGTGGTTCAATTATAAAGACCTGGCCCATGTGTTTATGATCGTGTCTATGATCTTTATCTACAAAGGCTCAGAGCGCACTTCGAGGGAACTGGAAGTAATTAAAAATTAAACCCGAGAGCCTTCGAGATTCCGTGTTATTTAGTAATTATTCTGGGTGAAAAAATAAATGTAACTAATTACGTTAAAGTTTTTTTTGTTTTGGCTCTTGCAACAAATGTTTCACTGGTCTCCCCAAATAAAAATTCAATACCAATTCTTGGGGATTATAATTTAAAATTTCTTCTCCTTGCTTGAAAAGCATAAACTAATCAAGCAAATGGTTTACACACCCGCCTCATTTAAAATTCAACATTCAACATTTTTAATTTCTATTTAGCTTCCGTAGAAGCCTTTTCCTTCGTTCTCTTATTTCGCCACAGTTCATTCAAATTATTGAATTCCACTCGGTAGAAGAACCCTACGCCTTGCGTGTACGGACCGCCAGCCGTTGTGATTTGAGTATTGTCATTGCTTCGGTTGAAGCCCTTCAATCTGAAACGACCATCGTTCGTGAGTTTGTAATCCACGTTCACATCTCCAATAAGTGAATTGCTATTTCTTGCATTTTGATTCACACCAAAATTACCATCTACGGATACTTTATTGTCCAAAAATTGTTTACTCAAGGCCAAGTCTACCGTTTCATTCGTAGTTGAACTGCCTGGGCGGTAATTGAGTCCCAATTGAAAATCTTTAATGCCACTGAGGGTGCCGAAATAGGTATTCAAAAATTCGCTCACACGATTACTCAATAATTCACTCCCCGTACTTGCCGCAGCACCGCCCGCCGTTACGCCACCTCCGTTGGTGTTATAAATAAGTGGCGTTGCAAAAGTGCGGAACAGTAAAAAAGAAAAGACTTGTCGGTTTAGTTCTGTTTCATCACTTAATACACTCGCAATCCGAGATTTTGAAGTAGCGTCAAGGTTCGGGAAATTGATGTCGAAATTGATATTCGGACTAAAGAGCTTATCGGTAATGATGAGTTTACATTCTACCGGTGTTCTTGATTTATAGGCCCCCGTGGTATCATTGAGTAAGGGCGCTACCGATGCTCTTTGCCGATAACTCGTCACCACGTTAATGTCTGCATTCATTGGATCGCCACTCCAAGAAATACTACTGCCAGATTCAATGTCAAATTTTTTATTGATTACGTTTTCGAGCGTAAATAAATAATCGCCGTCTGTAATCAAGTAATCACCAATCATTTCAAATTTACCTAAAGTGTTAAGCCGAAGGGTGAGATCGCCCTGACCTTGCACATTGAGCATGTCTCCCGTTTTTTTGTCGATAATGATTTGGGCTTGGGCATCCGGTGTGGCATGTACCAACATTTCTAAATCAAATCCACTCAAACTTTTGGTTTGAATTTTTTGCGTGGTTTCTTTTTTTACAAAGTGGATATAGTCTGATTCACTAATTTCGGCAGGACCATCAAGTGGCAAAATAAATTTCGAGTATTTATTAGTGGTGTTAGTAATTTCCATGTGCAGTTTGTTGACGAAGCCATAGATGCCCATAACGCCAGTGCCGTAGAGTTTTCCGTAAAATAAGTTGTTCTCTTTTTCAGTTGTATTTAGCACCAACATATTCGTGTAGCTGATGTCATAATCAAGCTGCCAGTTCGCAAAATTACGGTGAAACACGTTGCCATTGATCGTGCCTTGTGGTGCAGACTTGCTGCCTTTTTCACGCATCAAAAGGTCTGAGAAACGGATTTGATCTGGCATGATTTCAATCTCGCCTGTGATGGCATAACTCACATTGGTATAATCTACTTTGATTTCTGAATTAAACAGTCTGAATTTTCCGTCAATCATAATGTTGTCGGGACTGCCGTGAATTTTGCCAGTGCCGTTTATGAAGCCGTTTTTGATGGTAATGATATCGGTGAGGTAGGGGTTGAGAATGCTCAAGTTAGCGGGCTTTGCAGCAAAATCAATGTCGATGCTTTCTTCTTTTTTGTTGAGGTCGTATCTGCCATTAAACGAAATGTTTTTGGTGGGCGAACCAAATTCATCCAAGACGCCAAGAGACGTAAAGCCATTCAAATCGACGTATTGTTCTTTGGGATGATAATTCGTATTAAACACCAATTCGCCGATTGTATTGGTGTTAATCTTTAATTGGCTCATTCGCAAAAAGCCATTGTAGGCATTCATCTCACCCGCATTGTTAATGGTGATGCGCCCGTCGGCAATTCCCTCTAAGTTCAGACTGATGCTTTTTAAGAGTCCATTAAATTGTTTGAGATTAAGGCGACTCAAGGTAATACTTAAACTGTCGGTAGGCGATTTACTCAAGGCCCCCGAAATTCCGAAGGCTTGATCTTTGTTCATGATTTGAATGGGATCTACAAAAAAGTCGCCGTTTTTTAAGATTCGGAGCAATCCTGTTTGGGTTTGGGTCCAAGTACTATCTTGAACGGTTATTGCTAATTTTTCATTGGTGATGCTGAATCCCTTGTTATTAAAGCTCACGCGACCACTCACATCACCTTTGTTAGAGGGCAATCGCAAATTATCCCAATCTAAGTGATAGGAAGAAATAGTATCTGTTGAATTTACGGCTACGTTAAAATTTTCGAGCGCAATGCTATCCGTTAATTGAAAACTTTTTCCCGAAGCTTCTGCCAATACCGTTTTTTGATTTTCGTTTAAAATCACTACCAAATCTTTGGCACTAAAAGCGCCAAACTTTGCGGCTGGTGAATTGAACTGCAAGTTAAAAGTGTTCTCCACTGCCTTGAAATGCCCTTCTAGCGTGGTGTTAGGACTTAGCATATAGTCAGGCAGAAAGAGGTCTCTAATGGTGTTGAATTTTTTGACCTTAACAAAAATGCTAATATCATCGTTGTAGATTTTGTTTTGTAAAGGTTTTGTAAAGTAACTGGGATAATAATTGTATAGAATGGCTTCAACCGCTGGTTGAATATTTTCGAATTTGAACATTCCAAATACTGTAGCGTTCAAATATTCTGAGCTCAATCTAATTTTTTTAGAGTAGTCGTTTTGCTCTGCAATAACATCGAAGGTGCTGAGTTTATAGCGCTGTGTTTTGGTTTTATAAATGGTATTATCAAAATTGACATTGCCACTCAAGTTATCAATATTACTGCCAGTTAAGTTGATGAGAATTTGAGAAGATAAAACGCCGCTATCCTGTTGGGTAGTGAAATGGAGGGCATGTAAATTCAGATGATTGATGGTAGAAATAAAATCCATTTGGGGGACCATTTCTTTAAAGTTGACGGTACCATTAAAATCAAAATCGGCATTTGCATCAGTGCTCGTAACAAGGCCGGTGAAAATTTCATCCGAAAAATCGCCACTTAATGTAATATTGTTATAGGTATAATTGTTGTATTGAATCTGAGAGATAGCACCACTTACTTTGGCTTCCAAGTGTTTTGGTTCAATGCCTTTTCCTTCAATTTCAAGATTCAAACTCAATTGATTAAAATCCTTTTGTCCCAATAAGGTGCCGAGGTCAAACTTTTCAGAGCTTATCTTTCCGTGATACGAAATGGCATCGTCATTTTCGGGAATCTTAATACTCAAATCTGTTTTTAATTTTCCGATGGCTGTTTTGAAGGTGCCATAGGTAGTAAAATCATTTAGAAAGCCATCAAACTTACCTCTGTACGCCACAGTGCCCAAGGGTTTTAACTGTTCTGGAATCCGCAAGGGCTTGCCTTCTGTAAAAGGGTAGGCAGGCAATTGAATCAAATCATAATAATTTGCTGTGAGATCTTTGGCATCAAAATGTAAATAGGTGCTTTTAAGATCAGGAAGTCCACTGATCTCCAATTGGCCTTTAAAGCCAGTATGCGCGCCATATCCCAACTTAAAGTTCTTTAATCGTAAATCACTCACCGTGCCGTTTACTTTTCCACTCAGTTTCAAGGTTTCATCCAAACCATTGAGCTCGGAAGCAAAGATCGAAACGTCATCAAAACTCACATAGGTACTATCCTTCAGCTCTCCCTTCATGTAAACAAGGTTCACAAAATCTAAATAATCATCCCAGGATTTTGAGCGGAAATCTAATTCTCCTGCAAGCTTACTCTTGTTGGTTTCTAAGCGTAAGTCCTTACACACAATAAAGTGATCACTGAGTCTTGCAGTTGTGGTTAAGTTCTTAAGCTGTAATCCAGATTTTTCTTCCAATTTTAATCCCAACAATTGGGCAGACATGGTATCGCCATCTACTTTAAATTGACTCACTGTGCCAAATACATGCTTGCAATCGACATCGTCAAAATTGATGTTATGGCTTGGTGCTTCAACATATTTTTCGCGCTTGTAAACCAAGTGTACGTCTTGAAACACAAAGTCGCCAAATTTTACATCCCAAGGTTTAGATGCAGATTTAGTAGTATCTGCACTTTTAAAAAACTCACTAATAAAATGGTAATTGAACGTAGAGTCGCTTTTGTACTGAATAATCTTTGCCGTTACCTTGTTTAAGGTCACTTTATCAATACTCAGTGTGTGTTGCGAATAATTAAACCGGCTGAGGTCTAACAACACATCTCCGCACAAAATAGTGTCTTGGTGTTTGTCAAGCAAGAGGACTCGGCGCAAATTAGCCTTCCTGAAAAATTCCAGTTCCACTTTTTCGATCTGAATTTTTGTCCCCAAAGCCTCACTCAAATAGACGCTAGCCCTTTGGCCTAGCCATGTTTGGAAGGTAAAGGTTTGCACAGCAACGAGTACTACCCCCACTAAAACCAAAAGGCTGAGGAGGAGTATTCCAGTGGACTTCAGGAATATTCTTCTAATTTTGCGGAGCATACCGTAGCTACTAAAGATAAGAGAATTTGGTAGCGCGAAAGGCTTAAAAAAATGCAAAAAGTGAACACCTGTCTATTAGCAATTGAAAGTAGCTGCGATGATACGAGTTGCGCTATTTTGTGGAACGATCAGGTGCTTGCTAACTTAACTGCTGGTCAGGCCATTCACGCCCAATACGGCGGCGTTGTGCCCGAATTGGCCAGTCGCGATCATCAAAAAAACATTGTGCCTGTGGTACATGCCGCTCTTCAAAAAGCAGGTAAAACCTTGGCTGATTTGGATGCTATAGCCGTAACGCGGGGACCAGGATTGATGGGCAGTCTGCTGGTTGGACTCTCGTTTGCAAAGTCGTTAGCTTGGTCGCTGAACATACCGCTCATTGACGTCAATCACATGCAAGGACATATTCTGGCGCATTTTATAAAAGATGCCGAATCGCCGGCTGCACCTGAGTTTCCATTCGTTTGTTTAACGGTGAGTGGGGGACACACCCAATTAATTTTAGTGAAAAATCACCTTGATTTTGAGATTTTAGGCCAAACCATTGACGATGCCGTTGGCGAAGCATTTGATAAGGCGGCGAAGATTATGGGATTACCGTATCCAGGCGGACCCTTGATTGATAGATACGCCAAAGAAGGACAGGCAGATCGTTTCAAATTCGCGAGTACCAAGGTACCCGGACATGACTACAGTTTCAGTGGTATCAAGACCTCCTTTCTTTATTTTATTCAGAAGGCTGTTCAGAAGGAACCCGATTTTGTACAGCAAAATTTGGCCGATATTTGCGCATCCTATCAACATCATTTGATTCAGGTGTTGTTGAAAAACGCAAAACTGGTGCTTCAAGAAACTGGCGTAAAAGATTTTGCCATTGCTGGTGGGGTGAGTGCAAATTCAGAATTACGAAAACAAGTGGCTGCTTTGGGCCAAGATTTGGGCATTCGTACCCACATTCCAAAATTTGAATACTGCACCGACAATGCCGCCATGATTGGCATTACAGGCTACTACAAATTTTTGAAGAAAGAATTTGCAGACTTAACACTAACACCAGCGGCAAATTTGCCAATAGCGGTTTCAGCTAAAATTTGAAGCTTGCTGCAATATGCTTAGATTTAAAAACATAATGACGAAATAAGTTTATGGAACAATTAATTGAATGTGTACCCAATTTTAGCGAAGGCGTAGACCTCGCTATTATCAATCAAATTACTGCAGAAGTTGAGAAAATTGAGGGCGTTAAATTATTGAACGTTGATCCAGGTAAGGCTACCAATCGTACCGTGGTGACCTTTGTGGGACAGCCGAAAGCCGTTATTGAAGCTGCTTTTCAAGCCATTCGTAAAGCTGGCGAATTAATTGATATGAGTCGCCATAAGGGCGAACACCCACGCATGGGCGCTACGGATGTGTGTCCCTTAATTCCGATCGCTAACATTAGCATGGAAGAAACGGCCAAATACGCGCAGCAATTGGCCAAGCGAGTGGGGGAAGAACTTGGCATTCCAGTATATCTCTACGAAGAAGCGCAAAAAGATAAATCACGCAGTAATCTTTCGGTCATCCGAAATGGTGAGTACGAAGGCTTCTTTAAGAAAATAAAATTGCCAGAATGGAAACCAGATTTTGGTCCAAGTGAATTTGACGCCAAGCGCGGTGCCACGGTAATTGGAGCACGTGACTTTTTGGTGGCGTACAATGTGAATTTAAATACTACTTCTACGCGTCGTGCCAACAGCATTGCCTTTGATGTGCGTGAGGCAGGAAGGGCCATGCGGGAAGGTGATCCTATTACTGGTAAAATGGTAATGGATGAAAATGGCAAACCAAAAATGATTCCAGGTTCTTTAAAGTGTGTAAAAGCCATTGGTTGGTATATTGAAGAATATGGCGTCGCCCAAATCTCGATGAACTTAACCAATATTTCTGTAACGCCCGTACACATTGCATTTGATGAGGTATGTACCAAAGCAACAGAGCGGGGGGTACGTGTAACGGGTTCTGAGTTGGTGGGATTGATTCCGCTTAAAGCCATGTTGGATGCTGGAAAATATTTCTTGAAAAAACAAAAACGTTCAACAGGTGTGAGCGAACAAGAATTGATCAAGATTGCGGTGAAGAGCATGGGTCTTGATGAATTAGGTCCCTTTAAACCAGAAGAACGCATCATTGAATATTTATTGAAGGATGCCGCTACTTCTAAATTGGTCAGCATGAGCCTCACGGCATTTGCAGATGAGACGGCCTCAGAGAGTCCAGCCCCGGGTGGCGGTTCTATTGCGGCGTACGTGGGTAGTCTCGGTATTTCGTTGGCGACCATGGTGGCCAATTTGAGTTCGCATAAAAAAGGATGGGATGAGCGCTGGGAAGAATTTAGTGATTGGGCAGAAAAGGGTCAAGCCATTAAAAATGAATTGATGCGTCTGGTAGACGCGGATACAGCGGCGTTCAACAAAATCATGAATGCCTTTGGTTTACCAAAAGGAAGTGAGGAAGAAAAAGCAGCCCGTAAAATGGCGATTCAAGAAGCCACAAAATTCGCCATTGAAATTCCTTTTCGTGTGATGGAATTGAGTCATCAAAGTCTAGACATCATCCAAGCCATGGCAGAAATTGGAAATCCAAACTCTGTCAGCGATGCTGGCGTCGGCGCCCTTTGTGCCCGGTCTGCCGTGATGGGTGCATTCATGAATGTGCGCATCAATGCTGCTGGTTACGAAGACAAAAAATACGTAGACGAAATTGTTGCCCGCGGCAAAGCCATTGAAATCAAAACCATTGCTAAAGAAGCAGAGATTTTGAAGGTGGTGAATGCGAAAATCGGAATCTAAACGTTTCTAGTTTCTGGTTTATTGTTTCTAGTTGGTTGACGTAACCAGAAACCAGAGACGAGAAACCAGAAACTTTCTAGAGCACATTACTCGACTGCTCCTTAATTTTCTCTAGTTCGTCTTTCATTTGAACGACGAGCTTTTGCATTTGCGCATCGTTGGCTTTAGAGCCTATGGTATTGATCTCGCGACCAATTTCTTGAGAGATAAAGTTGAGCTTGCGTCCTGGTGATACTTCTTTACAGGTTTCCATAAAGTAGTCGAGGTGCGTTTTTAGGCGGACTTTTTCTTCATTGATATCGAGTTTCTCGATATAATAAATCAGTTCTTGCTCAAAGCGATTTTGATCGATTTTTTCTTTGCCAATCACCTCACTCAAATTACCTTGAATACGATCTTTAATATTTTTAAGGCGAAGAATATCCAGCGTTTTAATTTCCTCAAGACAGACTTCAATTTTATGTAAGCGCGTTTGAAAATCTTGCAATAAGGATTTGCCTTCTGCTAAACGAAACAGATTCAGTTGATCGACGGCTTTATTGATAGCACTTTTGATTTGTTCCCAATCTTTTTCATCCGCTTCTTTTTTCTCACTTTTCATCACGTCCGGAAATTTCAAGACTTGTTGAATCGGATCGGTAACAGGCTCTTGAATGGCGATGGCCAATTTTTTCAATTGCTCGTAATAAGCTTTTGCTAGTGGAATATTAATCTCAACGGGCGCTTCTTCTTTTTTAGATTCAATGGTAATACTTAAATCTATCTTGCCGCGTTCTAATAAGCGACTGAGTTCGTTGCGTAATTCTAATTCGTAATTGCGAATAGCAGACGGAATGCGCAAATTGAGATCTGCCCCTTTGCTGTTGAGCGAGCGGATCTCAGCCACAATCACTTTTTCACCTGTGTCTATGCTCGCTTTTCCGAAGCCCGTCATTGATTTGATCATGTGCTTTGCTTTTTAGATTTAAGTGTCACTAAATAGAGACCTGAAATTATCAATATTCCTGAAATAATCTTAATTGGACTCAAAGAATCTTCCCCAATGGCAATGGCAAAAAGGGAGGCCAAAAATGGTTGTAAATAGATGTAAGCACTTACTGTATTGGCGCTTAGGGCTTGTAGTCCGTATAAATTTAACAAATAGGCTAAAAAAGTTGTAGCTACCACCACGAAGCCAATAGCAAACCAAGCGTGGGCAGTAAAGGCCGACCAGTCTACGTTTAAGGTATCTGGCAAACCAATCGGAATCATGTACATGGCACCAAATAAAAACAACCAACGCATTACTGAAACCGTTTCGTATTTCACCATGATGGGTTTTACCAGCACAATAAAAATGCCCCAAGAGGCTGAATTGATGAGGGTCATGAGGTCACCAACAATGGTATCGCTGCCCACTTCAAAATTACCACGGTAACGTAAGATCAGCACAGCACCAACAATGGCAAGAATCAAACCGAGTACCTGGGCGGGCCTTGCACGCTCTTTGAGCAGGAATAATGTAAACACAAATACCATCACCGGATTTGAAATCATAATGATGGAAGAATTGATGGGCGTGGTTTTGCTGAGTCCGTAAATAAAAAACACCTGGTTGATCACCACGCCAAATAAGGCGAGATAGGCCAATTTTTTAAAATCTGCTTTTTCAATTTTTTGAGTTTTGATAAAGGCAGACAGAATCCAAAATAAAATGAGTGCTCCAAAAACCCTTGCAAATACAAGCGCTATGGGATGTATATAAGCCGGCATCAAACCTTTGGCCACCGAATAGTTGAGCGCATAAATAATTTGCGCAACCAGCAGAGCAATATGGCCTTTTAGGGCTTTAGTCATAAGAAGTGGTAAATATACGGAGCAGATCGCGATCACCCCTCGATTATCTGAAAATGGAAGGCAAAACAATAATCGTATTTTTGCTAATTAACAATCGTCTCATGCAATTCACAGACCAAATGCAGCGCCACCTCGAGCTCAAATCGCCGCCCAAACGCATTGTGTCTATAGTGCCTTCGCAGTCTGAATACCTCTGGGAACTTGGCTTACAGCAAGAACTGATCGGAATCACCAAATTTTGTATTCACCCCGAACAGATGTACAGAACAGTGGCTCGGGTGGGAGGCACCAAACAACTGGACCTTCAGAAAATCCGCGACTTAAAACCAGATGTTATTATTGGTAATAAAGAAGAAAATACTAAAGAAGACATAGCCGAATTAGAGAAAGAATTTCCAGTGTGGATGAGTGATGTGAATACCTTAGACGAGGCACTCGACATGATGAAGTCCCTGGGACAGCTCTGCGGCAAAGAAAAACAAGCTGATGTGCTGATTGCTGACGCGAAAGGGTCCTTAACGCTATGTAAAGATCTGTTTAAGGGGATTTCAGTACTTTATTTCATGTGGTACGATCCCTGGATGTGTGCGGCGAATGAAACGTTTATTCAAGATGTAATCCGTCATTTAGGATTTCAAAATTTGCTCATTGATCAATCCCGTTATCCCGTTTTTGATCCCATCCAACACCAAGCTCTGAATCCCACCGTTTGTCTGCTTTCCAGCGAACCCTTTCCCTTCGCACAAAAACACGCCGACGAATTAAAAACACATTTCCCCAACACAAAAATTATGTTTGTCGATGGTGAATCCTTCAGCTGGTATGGCTCGCGGCTAGGGAGAGTGGGGAAGGAGATGGAAGCGCTGAGAGAACGCTTGAAATTTTAAATGATGAATTATAAATTTTAAATGGGCCTAGTTAATATCATTCAAAAAAAATATCTGCTTCTCTCTTATCACCGCGCAACACTGTGCCAAACTCCTGCGACACTGTGGTTAATTAAGCACACAGAATACACCCCTACAATTTAACATTCACTTGTGTTGAGCTTGTCGAAGCAACATTTATAATTTAAAATTTCAACTTCAACACTGCGCAACACTGTGCCAAACTCCTGCGACACTGTGGTTAATTGGGCATCCAGAATACACCCCTACAATTTAACATTCAACATTTATAATTTAAAATTGAGGATACCTTACCCAACTGCCCCTAAAGCGTCCGCCACCACAAACGTACTTCCACCAATCAGAATTAAGTCTGCCTTGTGTGCGGCTTTTTTGGCGGCTTTCAGACCAGCTTCAACGCTGTCGTAGGACTTACCTTGCAATTTAAATTTTGCTGCGGCTGTGGCCAATTCTGTCGCGTCTAAGGCGCGAGGGATATTTGCTTTCACAAAATAATACTGCGCATGTTTAGGAAGGAGTGCTAAGATCTTAGTATAGTCTTTGTCATTGACTGTCCCGAACACAACATGTAGTTTTTCGTGAGTGACTGAATTTAAGTTATCGAGTACTTGTTTGATGCCATCTTCATTATGCCCTGTATCGGCTATGATTAGTGGCTTTTCAGAAAGGGTTTGCCAGCGTCCTTGCAGACCAGTTAGTTTGGTGACATTCTGTAATGCCTTAGCCACATTACTGGGTTCAATCAGATAACCACTTTTTTCGATGTACTCGAGCAGATTTAAGACGCCCAATAAATTTTTTAATTGGTAATTGCCAGTAAGATCTAAGAGATACGATTCGTTTTGCTCCGTTTTTTTATTGAAGAGCGTTAGGGCCAAATATCCCTTCTCATGTTTGACACTCAGAATGCGGTAATTTTTATCAGCGAATTCAATCGGTGCTTTTAGTTCCCTAGCCTTAGCACTGAAGATAGGCGCCGTCTCACTTTGGTACTGACTGATCACCACAGGCACCTTGGGTTTGATGATGCCCGCTTTTTCTGCCGTAATTTTTTCGATGGTATCGCCTAAAAGATTCATGTGATCAAAGCTGATGTTCGTAATCAAACAAGCTTCAGGCGTTATGATGTTGGTAGAATCGAGTCGACCACCTAATCCCACTTCCATCACAGCCACATCCACTTCTTCATGCGCAAAATAATCTAGCGCCAAACCAACGGTCCATTCAAAAAAGCTGGGTTCTATTTGTTCAAAGGCTTCCTTGTATTTTTCAACGAAATCGACCACGTAATTTTTGGGAATCATTTTCCCATTAATCTTGATGCGTTCTCTAAAGTCGAGTAGGTGGGGTGAGGTATAGAGTCCGGTTTTATACCCACACGCCTGCATGATAGCTGCCAGCATGTGAGAGCTAGAGCCCTTGCCATTGGTGCCGGCGACGTGTAAGGTCTTTATTTTTTGATGGGGTTTGCCTAGAACTTCGGCAATTTTTAAAGTATTGTTGAGATCGGCTTTGTAGGCAGCTGCGCCAATCCGTTGGTACATCGGTAAACGCGCGAATAAATAATCTAGCGTTTGTTGATAGCTCATGGTTTAATTAAATGAAAATACAATCGTGATCGTTCCTTTTTGTTCTTCAAATTTTCCATCCACATTAAATCGTGTGGCTAAGGCGGCTTGTTTCGCTTTTGCTTTTAAGAGAGCTGAACTGGTAGTGGTACCGCGACCATTGGGATTCGCTTCTATCACTTTGCCTTCAGCATCTACCGTAATTTCAACCACAACTTTGCCTTCTTCATTATTATCACTTGGTAATTTTGGGGGTTGAATGACAGAACGTCCCACTAAATCAAATCCAATTTTTCCTTTACCAGTTCCTGTGCCTGTGCCGGGACCAATGCCCGTACCATTTCCACCACCGGTGCCACCACCAGTTCCGCCAGTGCCCGTCCCACCTGGCTTCCCATCATCGCCACCAGACTGACCAGATTGTGAATTATCGCCAATACCACCACCGTTTTTACCAGTATTCTTTAAAAACTTCTCGCGTAATTTTTCCGCAGCCGTTTTTTCTTTCACAATGACTTCTGGCTTAACCGGTGTAATCACTGTTTTATGTTCTTTCATCTCCGGCTTTGTTTCTGTGACGTCCACTTGCTCGCCACCTTCAGCCGTTACTACACTTTCTTCCTTAGGAGCTTCTTCCGCAACCACATCGGTCACTTCGCCCATGGTACCAAATTCAATATTGTCATTCCCCACATTCATCATACCAAGAGCAAGCTCTTGTCCGCCACCACCGCCAGATTCAGGAAATGGTGGATTGGGTGTGATGATCTTAAAAAAGAACAACAGAAAAATAAGTAGTGCAAATATCAGAGCGGTAATTCCCCCCGATATGGCTCTGTTTTTATTTTCTTCTTGCTGACTAAGTTCCATGCTTATTTATTAGTGGCTGCTGTAGCCAACACTGTTTTACATTTTAAGTTGTAGCAAATGGTCATCACATCAATCTCATCCTGAATGCTCAACTCCTTATCTAAGTGCATCAATACAGTTGGTTCAATCTTACTACTAGCTTCCGTTCTCAATTCAGATTCCAAATTTTCTTTCATTACCTCACGACCATTAATATAGTACTTGTGGTCTTTAGTCACCGCCACGTGAATGGGTTTTACATTGTCAATGGTTGGTTTTGCTTCTGAATTGGGCAATGCCACCTTAATGGCATTCGGCGTCACCATGGTAGACAGGATGATAAAAAATAACAGCAAGAAGAACATGATATCGTTTAACGAATCTGTGCTTACTTCTGCGTCTCTATGTTTTTTGCGTAAACCCATGGGGGAAATGTTAAATGCTGAATGTTAAATGTTGAATTATGTTGTAGTTGAAACACATCAATAATTTACACAACACCCATTCATAATTTATAATTTAAAATTTATAATTTCCTACTTGCTTGGTTCATTCAACATATCCAAAAACTTCAACTGCGCTTCTTCCATGCGGTGTGCAATCTTATCAATGCGGGCATTGAGCCAATGGTAACAGATAAAGGCTAAAACCCCCACTACCAGTCCACTTGCTGAGGTGATCATTTTTTGGTACAAACCTTTTGAGATAATTTCGATCTCTACTGTTTTTGCTAAAGAGATGTCGTAGAAAATGGTGATCACACCAAGAATGGTTCCAATAAAACCAAACATGGGAGCAATACGACCAATGATGTTTAACACGTTTAAGTTCTTTTCTAATTTCCCGATTTCGAGTGAACCACTTTTATCCATGGCATTACGAATTTCGAGAACGGGTTGTCCAACACGACTCACACCTTGCTCAATCATGGCGCTTTCGGGCGTGTTCATATTTTTACACATGCTGCGGGCGTTTGATAAATTGCCAGCATGAATCATTTCTTTTAAACTCAGAATGAGGTTGTCATTCTTTTTGCCCGCTTTGCCCAATACGAGTAAGCGTTCAATGAGAATATAGATGACCACTACCAATAAGATGGCCATTGGAATCATAATGGGACCACCTTTTTTTATCATATCAAAAAAGGAGATGGTTGTTTCTGTTACTTGCGGCGCGGCAGTTTGAATGCCTGCTGCGTTGGCTGCTGCGGTTTCGGTAGCCGAGGTAACTACCCCTTCGATCTGGAGAATGAAGTTTAACATGAAATTGAATTTAGTTACGAAAGTAGGTCTTAAACACCCCTCTATTCTTGAGGCGCGCACCGATTTTAAACAGTGGACTGTTTATTATAAGGGGGAGATTTAAAAAAGTAACAAAAAGGCCTAAACAGTAGCTTGCAGAGAAGCTTGGGTTTTCTCCTGTAGCAAGGCGTGCATTTTTGGCACATCGGTCGTACGAATGCCAAACAGACGAATTTTCTCTATTTCATCGTCGTGATAGGTAATGTAAAAGTACAAAGCGTTCTTAGGCGTAATTTTCTTAATGTCTGTAAAGTACCGCTGTTTCTTATGGATGAAGGTTTGTGTGATTTCAAATCGGTCGTCATACACCACTGCAAAAGGATGTAAAAACAACCACAGCAATTGGAAGCTAACAACGATGCCGGGAATGGCGACAAAAAAGCCCCATGGGTTCACAGATTTTAACATCCCCCAGGCGTAGTACAAGTCGAAGGCTGCAAAAGCGCTCAATGCTATTAATAATGGGATACTGCGTTCTACATTTAGTAAGCTAACTTCTTCTTTCTCTTCGTTTTTCACAGTGCAAAGTTAAGAATTATTACTGCCACCGTCACAAGTACTAGGGATTAACCGTTAAACTTGTTAAATTACCGTAATACAGGCTTTCATAAAATATAAAAAACTTTATATTGTAACGAATTACTGGATTAGTCGTTGTATTTGTAAACTTAAAACCGAGCGTCTGACATGAGCAAGAGAGCAATCACAAAATACTTTATCCTTCCAGCCATGCTGTTAGGTGCATCTGTGCAGGCACAAAATCTAACGGTGGAACATCCCATCGCAGATATGTTGGATAGTCTATCCACTCAAAAAATGTTTGAGACCGCCTTTAGCAGACCTGTTTTCCCTAAAAACAATAAATACCATTTTTCTGAAGATAGCATTCCTCGTTACGATGATTATTCCTATCAAGCCCGTTTAGCCAAGCTAGATGCTGTATCGCCATTTGATTTGGTATACAATGAGCACGTAAAAGGATTCATCAATCTGTACACTGTGCGTAAACGCGAAAGTGTGAGTCGTATGATGGGTGTTGCACAATTGTATTATCCCATGTTTGAAGAAGTGTTGGATAAATACAATATTCCCCTCGAATTAAAACATTTAGCAGTCATTGAATCTGCCCTCATTCCTTATGCCCGCTCACATGCAGGTGCAACTGGTTTGTGGCAGTTTATGTATCCAACTGGAAAAATGTATGGTTTAAATGTAACCTCTTACATCGATCAACGCTGCGATCCTTACAAAGCAACCGTTGCAGCTGCTGAATACTTAAGATCTTTGTACGGCATGTTTGGCGATTGGCAAATGGTGTTGGCAGCGTATAATGCTGGACCAGGCACTATTAGCAAAGCCATTCGTCGCAGTGGTGGTAAAAAAACGTATTGGGAAATTCGCCCTTACTTGCCGACAGAAACACAAGGTTATGTGCCCGCCTTCATTGCTGCTAATTATGTAATGAACTATGGTGCTGAACATAATATCTATCCGGCAGTACCTCGCAAAACATATTTTGAAGTTGATACCGTTGTTGTAAAAGAACAAATGAGCTTTGAACAAATCTCTCAAGCGCTTGATATCAGCACCGAAGAGATCTTATATTTTAATCCGCAATACCGCAAGAACATTATTCCTTCAGGTGGAAATGCGATTTGTTTGCCAAAAAATAAGATTGGTATTTTCTTAAGCAACGAACAAGCTATTTACGCCGCTATCAGCGCACAACGTAAAGAAGGTGCTGTTGTAGAATCTGTGGCGGAAGTTAAAAAGACGCACACGGTTCGTTCTGGCGAAAAACTCAGTACCATCGCTCGTAAATACGGCGTTACAGTGGCCGACTTAAAATCATGGAACTACATTGGTAAAAAAGGATTACGTCCGGGTAAAAAATTGGTAGTCTATGTACGTGAGCAAAAAGCCAATGAGCCTAAATTGGAACTGAAGAAAGATGCGCCGCTTTTAGCTGCAAAGTCTGATACTGCCGGCAAACAATTAGCAGTGAACTCAACAGTAAAATCTGGTTATTTATACCATAAGGTGCGTAAAGGCGAAAGTCTGTATGCCATCTCTAAACGCTATAAAGTGACCACAGCAGAGTTAAAAGAGCTCAACAACTTAAAGGGCGATGCCCTGAGACTTGGACAAATGTTGAAGATTCGAGCAAAAGGAGAATAAAATTAAGATCCCGCTTCGGCGGGATTTTTTTTGTCTCATACAAACCGCAATTCACTTCTTGGCTTTCGGAATTTTTACCGCAGAGCTCGCGGAGGGCGCAGGTTATTTTCTGTATGCCTATTTGGAGCGCGCAGAGAATTTCAGCGCCGCTGAAATTGTTGAACTAGGCTACTATTTACTTTGAAACTCTGTATTCACTGTTTGTTTATTAGGCATCACTTCAATTTTTAATTTTTAACTCTCAATTTTTAATTTCCTGCAACTAGGACTCCTCGTTTCCAAATTTTATATTTGAACAAACAAAATCTATGAAGGCACGACTACTTTTTATTTGGCTGGCCCTTTTTTCAAGTTCATTTTATGCTCAGGTCACCGAGACCGTTAAAGGCAAAGTAGTCGAAAAGGTAACTGGTATGGGGCTACCAGGCGTGATTGTACAGTTAAAAACATCAAGTACACCACAGTTTACAACCACCGATGTGGATGGCAATTTTAAATTGACAAATGTGCCAGTTGGTCGTCAGTCCTTTTTATTTTCTCTCACAGGCTATAAAGCACAGCCCTTAAATGATTTTATCATCACCTCCGGAAAACAAATCGTACTTACCATAGAACTCGAAGAAAGCACCATTGCCATTGATGAGGTAGTGGTCAGTGCAGGTTCTGATACGGATGTGGTGCGTACCATGCAAAGTTCTAACATGAAATCCTTCAGTATTGAAGAAACCGAGCGTTATGCCGGCTCTCGTCAAGATCCTGCGCGTATGGCCAGTAATTTTGCGGGTATTCAAGGTACCAATGATTCGCGAAACGATATCGTGATTCGCGGTAATAGTCCAGCTGGCTTACTGTGGCGTTTAGAAGACATCGACATCCCTAATCCCAATCACTTTGCTGTTGCAGGCTCTGCAGGTGGACCTCAATCCATTATCAATAATAAATACCTCGCCAATAGTGAATTTTATACAGGCGCGTTTCCAGCCAATTATGGCAATGCCTTGGGTGGTGTCTTCGATTTAAAAATGCGCAATGGGAATAATGAAAAACACGAGCGCACCTTTCAATTTGGTGTGTTAGGTACTGAGTTGACTTTAGAGGGACCCTTGAGTAAAAAATCAGGCGCCAGTTATTTAGTCACTTATCGTTATTCTACACTCGCACTATTTGGAGCGGTGAATTTTAAAATCGGAACCAGTGCAGTGCCCTCTTATCAAGACATGGGCATCCGTCTAAATTTTCCCACTAAAAAAGCAGGTGTCTTTAGTTTCAGCAGTATTGGCGGCTTAAGCGGCATTAAGATCATCTTGAGTAAAACATCTGAACGTCCGAAAGAACTGTATGGCGATCAAAATCGTGATCAATATTTTAATACCAATATGGGCGTTGGTATTCTTAATCACGTGTATGCTTTGAACAGTAAAACGGTGATGAAAACCAGTCTTGCTTACGGTGTACAAACCTTAGACGTGGAGCATTTTTTGGTTCTGCGCGACAAAAATTTTAAGCCCAATGATACACTTCCAAAAATATTGGGCTATAATTTTTATGAAGGAAAAACGACCTTGGCTTGGTACATTAAAACCAAGATCAATGCTCGGAATAGCCTAAAGGCCGGCTTTTTCATCAACCGCACCGATGTTAATTATAATGATAGTGTAAAAGTCAATTCTTTGTTTGATACCGTAGCCGCTAGCATTTTGAGCAAACCCTATCGCACGCGCATCGACTCTAAAACTCATTTTTATTTGCTTCAACCGTATATTGCCTACGTGCATAAGTTCAGCGAACGCTTGAGTTTAAATGCTGGACTTTATTCACAGTATTCTACTTTAAACAACAAAGGCACTCTGGAACCTCGTGCTAGTGTGCGTTACCAGCTGGCGGCCAAACAAGTGCTGAGTTTTTCTTATGGACGACACAGTCAAATGCAATCCACTTATTTGTATTTTGCCATTCCTGACACCATTCAACAGAACGGAGTATTAACTGCAAACACCAATAGTTTGTTGACTAATAAGACGCTAGACTTCAGCAAGAGTCAGCATTTTGTTGCAGGGTATGATTTTTTCTTGAGCAAATATTTTAAAGTAAAAACGGAATTGTATTATCAGAATTTGTGGAACATTCCCGTTTATGTGGTGCCAAGTAGCGTCTCAGCCATCAATCGTGGCGCCACATTCAACCGTTTTTTTCCAATTTATACCATGCAAAATTCAGGTACTGGCACAAACTATGGTATGGAACTCACCATTGAAAAACTCTTCCACAAACATTATTATTTTATGTTGAATGGCAGTGTGTTCAATAGTACGTACACGGGCAGCAATGGCATTGAAGCCAATACCGATTTTAATGGCAATTACATCGCTAATTTTTTAGGGGGATTGGAATATAGAGTTGGCAAAGAAAAACGTAATGTGCTAAACCTTGGCGGTAAATTTACTTATGGTGGTGGTCGACGCTACAGTCCAGTTAACCGCAAAGCCAGCGATCAAATTATGGATGTGGTGGCGCAAGATGATCAGGTCAATACCTTGCAATTTCCTGCCTACAATCGTCTCGATCTGAGAGTCTCTTACCGCATAAATGGTAAAAAAATTGGGACAGAAATTGCCCTTGATTTAGTGAATATCTTGAATACAAAAAATGTCTTGGCCCTCTCGTACGCGCCCGATCCAGCTGACTTAAGCAAAGATCCTTTGGTGCGTAATTATCAGTTGGGATTCTTGCCTTTGTTTTATGTAAAGCTTGATTTTTAAAAGTACTTTTGTGTCTATGAAACACATTCTTGTTATTGGCGCTGGCCGTTCTGCCACTTCTCTCATCGATTATTTATTGCAACATGCCAATGAAAATCAATGGCAGATCACAGTAGCTGACGTGGATCTAAAATTAGCGCAAGATAAAGTAGCAGGAAATGCCAATGCAAAAGCCATTCAATTTGATATTCGTCAGGATGAGCAAAGACGTTTGGTGATTTCAGAACATGATTTAGTGATTTCGATGTTGCCAGCCTTTATGCACGGCGATGTAGCGCGTGATTGTGTTGAACTTGGTAAGCACATGGCAACGGCGAGTTATGTGAGTGCCGACATGAAAGCCTTAGATGCTGAAGCGAAAACAAAAGGCCTCTTGCTGTTAAATGAATGTGGACTAGATCCTGGACTCGATCATGCCAGTGCGATGAAAGTGATTGATCACATCAAAGCCCAGGGCGGAGACATGAAAGTGTTTAAATCGTATTGCGGTGGATTAGTAGCGCCTGCTAGCAATGATAACCCTTGGGGCTATAAGTTTAGCTGGAATCCGCGCAACGTGATTTTAGCTGGGCAGGGCACTGCTCAATTCAGAGAAAACGGCGTTTTAAAATGTATTCCTTACAATAGAATTTTTTCGCAAATAGATACCATCGAGGTGCCAGCCTATGGCAAGTTTGATGCCTATGCGAATCGTGATAGTGTGAGTTATATCGATATCTACGGTCTGCAAGGCATTCATACCATGCTGCGTGGAACCCTTCGTCAGCACGGCTACTGCAAAGCGTGGGACGTGTTTATTAAACTGGGTCTGACCGACGATACTTCCAAATTAATTCATACCGATCAATTAACGTACAGCGATTTGTTGCGCTCTTTTTTGCCTGCTCATTCAGGCGATTTAAAACAAAGTCTGAAAGCCTTTGTGGGCGCAGCTTGGGACAAAGAGCTAGAAACCATGATGGAGTATTTGGAATTGTTTTCAGAGACACCCATTCAATTAAAAGAAGGAAGTCCAGCACAACTCTTACAAGATCTTTTAGAAAGAAAATGGAAACTAAAGGCTGGCGATCGCGATATGATTGTGATGCAGCATCAGTTTGAATACACATTACCTGGTTCGTCGACCTTAGAAAAAATAACCTCAAGCCTTGTACTCGAAGGTAAGAACGAGCAACACACGGCTATGGCACTCACAGTGGGCCTGCCATTGGCAATCACTGTAAAGAATTTCTTGCAAGGAAAAATAACGTTAAGCGGTGTGCAGATTCCGATTTTACCAAGCGTATACGAGCCGATG